>JACSZP010001821.1:21399-32335 GCA_016161895.1 Pinna nobilis
CTCTCTCTCTCTCTCTCTCTCTCTCTCTCTCTCTCTCTCTCTACTAGATCTGATATCCATAATATCAAAAGGAACTAGGAGATCTATCCACACTGATATAGACATAATTGCTGTTGAAGTGTACATTGTAAATTGTGCAGTATTTCATTTGGTCATCTAGAGCACAAAGCATCTTGTCTTGAGAGACTATTTACATTTAATAAGCCTTACAATATAGCCTGTCATGTGTTGCCAATTGTTTTGAATGAAGACACTTCCATGATTATAGGAGTGGACTCTCAAGTGGGTATACAGGTACAACTGAACTTAACATGAGAGGAAAACAAAGGGGGGAGGGTAAGGGTCAGAAAAAAAGAGGAGTAAATGAGGTTAAGATGCAAAAGCAAAGAGGAACAAAGAATTTGATGAAAAATAATTATTAAAGAAAAACAACTTAAATTTATGCATAAGCTGCATGCATACTTTAAAATATTAGAACACTTTTATTCCTAATGTTCTTAAAAATTTCTGTTTTTGAAAACACCATGCCTCATTAATTATTAAATGTATCTAAAGGGAAAATAATAATCAAAATATTACCATAAGCACAAACCTACAATGTATCATACATTTTAAACAAATGACAAAGGGAGACAAATCTGAATTACTTGTATGACTAAATCATTATGCATTCCTTGGAAGTATTACTCACTGACAGATCATTGATCAGCAGGTCCGAAGGACTTCTAATTTCTGTTATCTCTTCTTAAAATCATACTCTAAGTTGTGATTAGGGTCCCCAGACATAAAAAAATCTCAAACAAACAATCAGCACTTTATAAGCTCAATTGTTTTCCGTATTTTTAAGTGATACACAAATAAAATGTAAAATTATACTAAAGTACAAATACTTGCTGTATTAACCAAAATACTGAATTGTTTTTTTGGGGGGTTTTGTTTGTTTGTTTTGTTTTGTTTCTCTAAAGAATTTGATCAACTATATAATGACATTATTTAGTGTGTACATGTACTTTAACACTTAAATAGGACTATACTTGAAGTCTTTTCTAATATTTCTGATAGAAAATTATCAACTATATATAAACATTCATCTTTAAAATGAAGAAAAAGTGGCATATATGTCTATTCTATCATATAACTTTTTCTTATACCCGGTAGTTACAATAGGCACATCGACCAAAACAATTCTGACCACGAGTTTTTGCCATTTTGATTTGGTTACCTCTAGGACAGGTGCAGAAGATATAGAGATCACGTTGATCTATTTGTTTTTACTATGCCGCAAAGTATGCCACATAACTTGCAGAAGGCCACTGGTCCTTACTCAGGTGCTCAATACTGTTGTTAGATCCCCCCTCCCATTACGTCAAACCTGATGCCACCATATGACTGAAGTTTTGTAGAAAATGGTAAAAGGCGATATCAAAGAAATAAAGAGATCTCCTGAATGGACAAAGAAGGGATATGAAAAGCTTATAAAACTGACTACACATAACACAAACCAATTCAAATCAGCCTACAGATACATAAATATTCCATACAATTCTATTTCATTTTGAGAAAAGAGGTGGTTCGTTACGATTCAGACTGGATCCAGACTTTGACAAGTGCCAAAGAAACTATTGACTGCAGTACACCTTTATGCATCATTTAAGTAATGCGCAAAACATGAATTGTTCATAAATATCAATATCTTGCACTTGAGAACTAATGAGATTCTCGTTATACAAAACCGAGTAGACTCAGCCGAGCATATAAAAGCCAATACACAGTCGATCATATCTGACAATGTCACAAACAAAAACAGATATATCAATAATATCCTACCCTACCTACATACAACAAAATACTGCAAAGGAAAGCATTATCATTTTTAGAGAAGAAGAACAAAATCAAAATTTTCTTTGAAAATTACATCAATCAGCCAAGCAGAAAATATTTTTTCTCTAATAGTCTGTGGTGTACAATGTAAGAGGGATAGAATTGACAATAGTATATTTTCATTTATTGATCAATCTTTTTTTCTAGTAAAACTAAAAAATTAAGTGATTGATTGATTTTAGGAAAATGTATGACAAGTCTTGTGGTGAAGAATGCCGATATATAAATCTATGTTATTTTTGTGCAGTGATAAAGGTGGCCAGTCCAGTGTTATTTCAGGTCTATACTACATTGTACAAATGTACATCAGTCATACCGGTACAGTGGAGGTGGTGTGTAGGTCTTGCATGCAGTAGTATCTTTTCTTGTTTGTTTGATTTTACAGTTTTTATTGATGGATGAGAGAACCAAACGAAACTGGAAAGAGACTACCAGTCTTCCAAAAGTAAACTGATAAACTTTCTCACATAATCAGCTTAGGGTCCAGTGAGACTCAAACTGTGCTGACAAGAGGTGAGAGACAGGAGTATCAAAGAGAATACAAGTTTAAAAGGCTTGTTGCTGAAAAGTTTCTAATTTTGGCCTATATATACAAACACTAAAAGACATTTCCAGCTGTCATGGCATCAGGGTTAGCGGGTCCACCGTCTGATCTTCAGGTTGTGCATTCAAATTTGTGCTGCAGACTGAGGCAGCTTTCCACCCTTTGGATGAGACAGTAAAAACTAATGTTCCCTATCATGGTAGTTTTTATGCATTCAAAGACCCTTACTGCTCAATATCCCTAAGTGCTGAGCACAGGCCAAGTCTATAGCCCTTCACCAACATATGATGATGTCGCAATGTAGGTGAAAAAATCTTGAGCTGGATTTTAAACAACAATACAACGAACCATCCAACCACAAAGACAATTTCAATTGGATTACCAAATGACATAAAAACAGATTAAAATTCTGCTAATTGGTGCAGAAGTGTTATATCTCTTCTTCACAGCTTTATGACAATACTCAATGTCTGAGCCTTTGTTACCCACCTGATTTCGATTTCCTCTGATCAGATTTTATATCGGTGGTAGGTATGGAATATCTCTTTTCTGCATGACAAACCCTCTTAATAGATATCTTACAACACTACTTCCAGAACAGCAGATATATTTCATTCTTTCATTCATGCAATATTACATAGGTCTGTGTCATGTTCATTCCTGACACACCAAGTGTAAGTATAGCCGTGTAATTACCGAGCAACTTCTACTTAATTCTACAGCATTATACGATCCTTACAAAAAATGACATCAACATAGCTCAAAGTAACCACTTCCTGCGGCAGGAATTTTCTCAATGTATTTTCAAAGTTACAAATCAATATACTGTACAGCTTATGCGGAGATAAGTATTCTACAGGAATATTTGAATTCTAGAGTGTAATTTATACCTCTTGCCCACGAAATATGATGTTCAAGACATCATTTATTAGATTCTAAGTAAATTTACTCTCTGGTTTGGAATTCATATTAGCGAGTGGGCTTGATTGACAGATTGATATTTTATGCCACTTTTTGACAATCTGTCAGACCTACTGTGGCATCAATGTTTTACTGGGGGATAACATGGGTTCATCTGTCATACCACGAGAAAGACCATCAACCTCTTTATGGCTAAACTGAGACGCTTGCTAAAAAGAACTTACTGAAGCTTACTGCAAACCATACTTCATTACAGAGTGATATTTAAAGGGCATGAAAGTGCAAAGAATTTTGATATTATCATTAGTAAATTTATAACTTTAATTAACTAAATTATATAACAATCTGATAAAGATTTTTCATAAACTCAAATTTCATCCCAGGTGGTCAAATTTTTTGTAAAATGTAAAAATAAAAAATTGCTATTTAATGATTTTGAGGGGATTTAATTGTACAATTTGTTTGTAAAAAAGGTCGTAGAAAATAAAATTTTCTGAACACTTCACATTTACTGCCAAATTGGCGGGGGTAGATATGACTGCATTAGAAATATGTACAAGGAATCGAAGGATAATATGTATGAACTGTAGATGTAAGATACATAGGTAGGTGTAATTTACCCAAACATGACATTTTACCTGTACAGTATTATACAAACTTGTGCAGAAGTATTATCACAGAGAAAAGGAATGGAAAACACATCATAGTCAGTGAGTTGATTTATGCTTACAGCAACTTCACAAAGAAAAGTTCTATTTCATCGTGAATTTACGACTAACATGAAACGTACATGCATGGCAGATTTACAGTAATGCATACAGGCCTAGATAAGACACCCAAACTACATAGCAGGCATACTGCCATACAAGTTCTGGGACAATACTTATCATCAATCGAGAAAGAAGACCAATGATAGCAGGTTTTACCCTCTCCAATTACCAGTTTTAGAGGAC
Source organism: Pinna nobilis (assembly GCA_016161895.1). Classification (NCBI taxonomy): domain Eukaryota; kingdom Metazoa; phylum Mollusca; class Bivalvia; order Pterioida; family Pinnidae; genus Pinna; species Pinna nobilis. The sequence goes on from JACSZP010001821.1 coordinate 25,699, forward strand.
CTGCTTTATGATTCCTTAGTACTGTTGGGACAAAACCAAGAAAACCACAGAGGCTTAACATGAAATGGTAAAAATATATTTAAACAAAGACAAAAAAACTCACCAGAGGTTGTAAAGTAGGTCAAAGTCAAGGTCACTAGGTCAAAAGGCATGACTTTATATCAAAAGCCTAATCATAAGGAGTCCATATGTGAAATAAGCCGGATCTTCTCTCCTTTCTCTCCTATGCTACCTACAGCAACACCAGCCGCGAAGCTGTGAATATGGCACGAGATATGAGGACTTTCATCCCAACTAGCTATATAAGCAAACTACTGAACCACAGAGGCTCGTCCATTCCCATGCATTAATATGCCAATATCTACAGTGACAGGAACTCCGTTTTTACTGTCTAATTCTGACTGACAGGCCAATGCTGTCAGTCATTCCCTGACACATGAACCATGGACTTTCCCATTCAAGGGCTACAACTCTTCCAAAGCTTGCTTTCAGACTACTCATAGAATATGAAAAATTGAATAAAAACTGACACATATTACAACTTGGATACTTAAATACTTGTATGTACAGAAATGACAGGACAGGCATATTATATATAGATCAAACACCACTGTGGTCTATGTAAATAAGAGGAACACAGAACTTAACTGATTTGTACAAACAAACCCTTGTACAAGGCTTATTCCACTAGATACATGGAACTCCTACAGAAGATTACTGAGTAACTCCAAGTGCCGTCCTCCGCTACTATGTGGAAGCTAATGGACTCAAATGGTATTTAAATCAAAATATTTGAGCTCTGTAAACCTCCATAAGGTTAATTTAATATTTACCTCCTTGCCTTTTGTGACAGTTGGAAGGATTATGATTAAATATATGCAAATACCCTCGACATGTAATTTCTATCGTATCTAAGATAACAGCTGTTTCATGATGTGAAGATCCACTTGTTTATGTGATAATGGGTGCAAGTACATTTGTACAAATTATAACAACAGAATATTACAGAATTCTTCCAAAGAACATTACATGAACAAGAACATTACATGTATTTGTTCATTGGTTGTATTGTTGTGTAACGCCCCACTCAAGAATCTTTCACTAATAAGAAGACTACACCAATGCCTGTAGAGGATGACAAATTTTGTATGTGCCTGGCACTTATGGCAATCAAGCCTTAACATGCTGACACCTTCTATGACAAGCACAGGACCTTGGTTTTCACTTTTTCATCTGAGGGACCGAGAAAGCCAGCTGCCTCAGCAATGCGGATTTGAACCTACAACCTCATGATCAAAAGAGGAACACACTAATTATGGAGCGGCTCCATTGGAGCCACAACAGCTCCCTATAAGAGAGGAGCCACAACAGCTCCCTATAGAAGAGAGTGTCTTTATCCAAATAAAGCAAAACACCATTCCTAATGTCATCTCTCCAGATCAACACAAACTAGAGTCCTCTTAGGGTAATAGCCATATAAATAACAGCTTTATGAGACTGTTACATGTGTTCATGCATAGAAAAACAGCTATATGAAGAACAGCACTTTACGGATATATATTTGTACAAGTATAGGATAATGGCCATACAAATAACAGCATTATACAAACAGGACGATAAAATCATATGAATAACAGCATTTGTACATGTACAAGGTAATATCCATATAAATAACAGCATTTTAAAGCTGTAACATACATACACGTAAAGGGTAATGTTGTTGTATTGTTGTTTAACGTCCCACTCAAGAATATTTCACTCATATGGAGACTTCATTGTGTGCCGGTGAAGGGCGACAAATTTTGCCTGTGCTCGGCACTGCTGGTCAAAGAGCAGGGAGGATTCTTTAATGTGCCAACACCTACTGTGACACGAGACCTCAGTTTTTACTGTCTCATCCAAAAGACAGGGATGGCCAACTGTGAAGTGGCGCTGCGAGAGTCGAACCCCGGACCCTCCGATTCAAGGTCGAACATGCTAACAACTTGGCCACGGAGGCTCCCTGTATAGGGCAATAACATACAAATAACAGCATTATACTTCTACTGGATGTGTCAGGAAATTATGTGAAGCATGTTCCTATGCTTTGACAGATCGGATTAACGTGCACTGGAATGTTACAAACTTTAAAATGTCAAAAACTCGGCAGATTACGCTACATGCCTGCATTAGTATTAATTGAGTGACATGTAAATCAAGTCTGAGCAGAGAAATCGAGCGACGGATTAAAGAATAAATCACCGCGCGTCTGAATTTACAGTAACTAATCTTATTGTTTCTGCATATTGATCAAAGAGTTTTTGCACCTTTTTATTGGCCAAGAAAAATAGTCATCTGAATAACTTCAGAAACAAATCTTATTCAAGGACAGAATATGCAAATAGGAATAATTTGAAAACTAGTGACGTTATACAATATCTTACTCAATATACCGCTAGAATACTTCCACCCCTTAATTTCCATAAAAAGAAAAGCTGATGAAAAAGAAACCAAACTTTACCTTTTACTTAAAATTTAAAGGAATTTTCCTATCACTAGTGATTGCCCTATAAGATCAACCAGAGCTCAATGTATGATGATTTAGCTTTGCTTTGTTGTAATGTTGTTGTTCAATGTCCCACCCAAGGATTTTTTTTTACTCATATGGAGAAGTTGTTGAATGCTGGTGAAAGGCTTTCATATGGACAGCACTTAGGGCCGTTTATCAGTAAGAGATCACCTACTGTGACAATAATTGTCTTACAGGTCAAGGTCATAAGGTCATTTCCTGTGATGCTGCAAATATGAGACAAAGACATCAAGAATAGTCATCAAATCTCATAACTGGCTTGGTTGGTTAAATTCTTGTTTTACACCCCACTCAAGAATCTCTCACTTATATGGTGACATCTCAAATTCCAGTCTATAATAAAGGGCTATAGATTTGGCCTATGCCCTGAACTTATGGTCATTGAGCAGGCAGGGTTCTTCAATGTGCTGACACCTACTGTAACACAGGATCTTGGTTTTGACTGCTTCATCCAAAGAACAAGGAAAGCCAACTGTAGTGCAGCAAAGATTTGAACCCAGTAAGTGGAGACCACTTGAAGAAACAGGTTATATTTAAGAAGACTTCTAATACAAAACTCTTCTAAAATATGAGCATGCTTTCATCATAACAGGGATAGTCTCTAACAATACATTTCACTTTTGTGAATGTCTGTAACCTTGACCCTTGTTATCAGGATGACATCATCAAACAAAGTAACATCTTAGATGAAGTACTGATAGTCCGGCACTTGTATATCTCATTGTGAGACTTTTACTCGTAAGGCCATCCTTAAAAATTTGTTGGTTTGCTGTAACACGACTAAGATGTTTTTCTGTGAGTAGGTAGATAGTCTTTTTTGTCCTTTGAAAAACTGTAAACTATATATATGCATGAACAATGTAAGTAATGGGAAATATTTTATGACTGGCGGAGGGAAAAAAGGATTAATTTCAAGAATGGTAATAAAAAAATTGAGTGTCAAGATATTGAGTGTGTAAGTCGTGTTACAGCCAACAAACAATTTTTCATGGATGGCCAAAATCAGGAGAAAACATGATGTAGTCAAAAGAGAACGTAATCGTGTAAATCTATATGCTTACATAAAGAACACATTGTAGTCCTCGACAGACAGGTGTCCCAGAAAAAATAACCTAACATATTCTTTTCTTCACAAAAACGAAACACAAAACAAATATATGTGTAAGTCAATACATCGAAAGACGGAAACAGCGAGTCAGAGCCACAAACACGCAATAAGTCTGTTCATCCATTTACAAGTTTATATTTTGCTGGCTAGTATAACCTTTTTACCTGATCTAGGCAACTTGAATCATGCCAATACACAGGGTATGGAAATATATTGACTTTTAGTCCGTAAAACCATTTTGAATTTTTTTTCACCTTGTGAATCAGATGAATGAGCGCATTGTTGCTCAACTAAAAAGGCCAGTTAGCACGTTTGGTCAAATCAAATCAATAATTCAACTTTGATTAGAGGATTTAACTTAAGCGCTTAATGCCAGAATAATTCTGTCACAAAGAAGTAAAGAAATTTATGCATGTTCCTAAACCATAAGATTTACTTACTGAAATGAACAAACATGGAATATTAGGAGGCCATTATAACCTTAAGGACAGTACAAGTATACTCTAGATAACAACATTCTGAGCTCTGCTTATATGCAGTCAGTCTGTCCATGAGTGGTTAGCATGTTCACCTTCTGATTGTGAGGTCAGGGGTTTGAATCTGTGCTGACTTTTCCTACCCTTCAGGTATGACAAATCAAAATTGAGGTCCCATGACAGACTATTGACAGTAAGTGTTGGCACATTGAAGAATCCTGACTACTCAAGGATCATAAGTGCTGAGCACAGGCCAAATTTACAGCCCTTTGCTGGCATACAGTCATGTCTCCATATAAGTGAAAGACTCTTGAGTGGGACGTTAAACATCAATAGAGCAAACCAAACTAATCATGAGTATGAAACCTATTCCTGATATAAAACCTAAATGTCAAATGTCTGGTTTTTTTTTTCGACCTGACTTGGGAGACCATCTCACAAGTCAGACCACTTGGTTACTTGTGGGGTCTTCAGAGCCAGGTTCCACTGTACTTATAAATATGAGTAGATCATGACAATACACTACATACATTGTACCACAACCAAAACAAGGACTTCTAGCCTTATGTCTTAAATGGATTGTTTTCCATACCATATGTAAGGCATTTCATGGCAATCAAAATTGTGGAAAATATATATTCATGCATCTCCTATCCAATCAAAATATATTGCCACTAACACTGTATATACATTGAATCCTCATTTCATCTTCTTTTTCATAAAATGTGAATAAAATCTGTAAAGTTTGAATCTGTACTTTGAACATATTTAAGCCTTTTGACTTCATACATTAAACTGTCCCAATATTCCTGGCTAACTTTAGTTTTTTTCCAATTCTGTGAAATTTTTGTAAAAAGTAAAAAAATTTAAAAACTGGTTAATGTTGTAGTTGTCTTTATATTTCATGTTGCTAAGCAACCTTTATGCAACCCTTCTTTATGTTTTAATTTGCAGGAAATTGAACTCTTTCGATCTTCCTGGCATTAAAACTTGGAAGGCATCAAATGTTATTTTGAAAATGTTTACTTTTAACTGCGATTTTTTTGTTTTATTTACCGTTATTCAACTTTCTACATAGGTACTTCACCTAAATAGGGACCTCAAAGAGTGCTACTAGCTAGTGAAGGACTTCAGATGTTGACATATCATCAGCACTTTTGGCCATTGAGGATTGAGGGACATTAACCCTTTCAACACCACAGACCGAAATAGACTGGTCCAGACAATAGAAAAGAGCATACCATTCTGATACTTGGGGTTGAAAGGGTTAAGGCCACTGCATAAGGAGAGGATTTGGCGCAAGCAACTGGCTCAGCGCATATCTCAGCGACCTCTTGGCTCACCAAACACTCACAGTAGATAGCAACAAGCTAATTCCATAGGTCATATGACTAAGTATTCCATAGGTTACAGGTTTGAGAGGTGCATGTATATCAGCATAATTGTGTGAGCATGTGGCGCAATGAAGCCTGTTCACCCAGAGACACTGGCCTCATGCAGCCGATCATCATCAATCCTCATTTTTTGCTCAGTGGCAAGAAAATTTGCCCGCAGACAAGAATCTGGCGCAGTGCAATCGAGGCATGCTGAATCCTTTCCATGTGCAGTGGCCAATAAACTATCACATCTGACATTGATTTCAATTGTTTTTGTTTTTTAGGTGTTCTCTAACATTGCACTCAAGAATCTTTCACTTGAATGGAGATATCCCCTGATGTCAATGAGGGGCTACAAAAATATCGCCAACACGCAACACTTAAGACCAGTAAATAGTGAGTGAACTTTGACATGCCAACAACTACAGAGACACAGGACCCGGGTTTATACTGTCTGATCTAGAGGACAGGAAAAATCAACCATCTCTGCTCAGGTGCAAATCCTCGACTTTGACTTAAGTCTGAAGGCAAGCACACCTGAGCACCACTCCAATATTGAGACAAGCACTCCTGAGCACCACTCCGGTATTGAGACAAGCACTCCTGAGCACCACTCCGGTATTGAGACCAGCACTCCTGAGCACCACTCCGGTATTGAGACCAGCACTCCTGAGCACCACTGCAGTATTGAGACAAGCACTCCTGAGCACCACTCCGGTATTGAGACAAGCACACCTGAGCACCACTTCGGTATTGAGACAAGCACACCTGAGCACCACTCCAGTATTGAGACAAGCACACCTGAGCACCACTCAGGTATTGAGACAAGCACTCCTGAGCACCACTCAGGTATTGAGACAAGCACTCCTGAGCACCACTCCGGTATTGAGACAAGCACTCCTGAGCACCACTCAGGTATTGAGACAAGCACACCTGAGCACCACTCAGGTATTGAGACAAGCACTCCTGAGCACCACTCCGGCATTGAGACAAGCACTCCTGAGCACCACTCCAGTAGAGACAAGCACTCCTGAGCACCACTCAGGTATTGAGACAAGCACTCCTGAGCACCACTCCGGTATTGAGACAAGCACTCCTGAGCACCACT
>JACSZP010001830.1:0-12144 GCA_016161895.1 Pinna nobilis
CCTGCTCTACGGCCAGCAGTGCCGAGCACAGGCAAAATTTGTCGTCCTTCACCGGCACACGGTGACGTCTCCATATGAGTGAAATATTCTTGAGTGGGACGTTAAAACAACAACGCAACGCAAATGTTTCGTGACTAGTTAAATGTTTGCTGTTGAATCGTCTCAAGATGTAGACGAAGATTGAATCTGCTGGTTTTTTGTTCATTTGAATTTGACCGTGGACTCGCTGCGTGTCATCAGTTAACAAGAGAAGCTTAAAACTCCATGACACCTGATCCCACCTCTGGCATATAAGAGGTCCGCGTTCATTCATCCATTCACCAAGTTTGTATATTGTCTATTTGGCAGCCGATTTCTTTGTTCCTGTTATTTCAACATTCTTGCGGTTTCGGTAGTGCCAAACAACAAACAAACCAGTGAAACAACCTTTATTGAGAAGTTGTTTACAGTCGAGGACTTTCTTACTTATTTTATACAAAATTGTTGTGTTATTATTGTTGTTAATGTTGTTTTATCGTCCTATTTGACAATCGTTCTTGTAAATGGAGACTATCAATACAAATGAAGGAATTCAAATCTTGTGTATGTTCTACACTTCAGCTCATTAGTAGTGAGGAATTGTTAAACGAGTCGACACTTTCTATAAAAAAAAGTAACAGATTATTAAAAGTAATTTCTTTTATTTGCTTTGTTTATCCGTTTCTTCTGTAATTCCTACATAATTTAAGAATTTTGCACAAGTCAACCTGCTGGACACGCCTAAAGCGATAGTTTTTTTTTTAAATGTATCATGATTCTAAATTTATAAAAAAGTTCGATTAATTAGCACTTTATAGAGATCAAAATTTACCACACATGTTAAAAGATGCAAAAGATGCAAATGTATGACTACTGCTTATATAAACCAATCTCAAAAGTCGTGCACGTATTCAAATTATCCCATGTCTGATACGAAAACGAGGTCAAACGGCAAGTATTCCAAGATGGCAGAGACAACAATGGAGCAAGAGGCGACGGTTTTGTAGCGAGATGAATACTACTGTGTTCTTCGACGCAGTGGGAAGGGAATGCTTCACTATGACTTAAAACATTTTCATGGCGTAATATCTTATTATCTGCCGTCTAACATATCATACAATGAACAAGAAGCACCTGCACCTGTTCGTTATGCTACGTTCATGTATCCAATATTTAATAACAAACATTGGACACTTACAAGTGAAATAATAGACACCTAAAAACAAAACATTGAATGAAGCATTTGATAATAGAATGCCCTCTGCATGGACTAAGGGGTTATACCTGAAAATGAAACCCAACACAAATGTTGATACATAACTTAAGAGTAGGTGTCCATTTGTATAAATAATGTACATATAAAATCCATTTAATTTTGTTCTCAAATCTTGAGTTTTTTTGGTATATTCAACTTCACTAACGCTTGCAGATAAAGATACATGGAATGTTTTGTGAATCTTATCTTGATTTTCAACAGTGTTGTCTTTGACATCAGATATATAAGAAAAAAAATTCAATTATCAGATATAACTGTGGTATTTTCCATATTATACATATTTTGATACATTTAATGATCAGGCTGTACCAACAGAATCAATTTCATGCGCGGATCGATGATTTTTTTGTCCGTGGGAGGAGTTAACCAAATCAACACTCTTAAAACGAGCGTATAAGAATCATTAACAAATACATAAACATAAAAGTATGCAATCCGTGTATTATTTTTTCCTCCCGCGTCATTCTACTTTGAGTAAAGAAGATGCTATTGTCTTCATCACTGTCCATCTTTCTTATGTTGCAGTATGAGTCATACTGACTGAAGGGATGTTCATCAGTCATTTAGCTATTTCAGTCCAATAAGTAAATAAAAAGTAAAAAAGTATTCGGTTGTTGAAAAACACACAATTATTCAATTTGGTCTTTGATGGGGATCCGTAAAGGAAAAATTTTTTGTGACTGAACACGCTTACTTGTAGCAGTCCAATAGGTTTAAAGAATTTGGACTCCTTAAGGAAATTTATTGCATGACTGATCACCTAGAAAAGGTAACAAGATAATAGGACAAAATTCTAAGGAAGATATAAGCTTCAAAGTTTATATTGTGTGAAGATATTGGACAGCTAAGCGCCTCGAACAATCTTAAAACTTCAAAACTAGAAAGTTTTAGCTGATATCCAATAGCTTCCACCACTGGTGCATAGTTGAATCATAATATACCGGAATTTTGTCCTACATACAGAATTGTGTACCTTTACACCTAAAAGAAAAATGAATAAACTCAAGCAAAATAAATGAGTATTTCCCCCGTTTTTCCTTTTTTCATTTCATGTAAAGCTGTCATTATCAGGACGTCTCGGTACCACAGTGGTTTCAGCTTCTTCCTATCTGGCACAACCGTTATAACATTTTAATATCCGTCATTTTATCAAATACCTTTCAGGTGCCACTGTGCACAGTTGCTACTCTGAATAAATTCAAACTGAACACACGTTTAAGTACAATTAGCCAGAGGTCCAAATATTAATCTCTGCTTTGATACATACATGTATTTCTTAGATACATATTTTTCTTTCTCTTATTCTTCATCTTTTTTCAACTCTTGTCCAGCTGGACACGTTTTCTGTTAGCATGCTAGACATTTCAACTTTCTGTTCTGAAGTTTAATCACACAAAGTGTGAAAGCACAACTTTTGGTAAAACGGAATTTTAATTCAAAATATAATGAGGTCTTCACAGTCTTAGTGTCAACTGCAAATTGCTATGGTAAACACTTGTATATCAAATATGGAGATATTAAATATACAGGTGAAAAATTATTGTTTAGTACATTGTAGCATATGTATTGTTGAAATTGTTTACTACCTATTGATCTGAAAATTATAAAGTATATGAAAAGGTGAAAACTCCTCAGAAAGGGTAGAAAATAAAGATTTTGGCAAATATAGACCCTTGGATATACAAGAAAGGGAATCAGGTGTCTAGGAGTAGTCCGCTTCTTCTGACGAACGGTCACATCCGCCGTGAGACCTATATATTGATCAATTAAATGAATTGTTCTGTGGTCAAAACCAGTGTGTTAAGAACGGCGTAACAACCAGTTTGAAAATCCGTCAGCAATAACAGGTCGCATTGATTAACCAGACCCTTGTATCATTCATAGAATTGGCAATTTTGCTAAGTATAATGAAAATTGTTTGGAACCCTGAAACATTACCTTATTTGCCAGTAGTTTGCCTCGATTTAAAATTGATCATACACAGACCTAGTTCTTGATGAAATACTGCTGAATAAATAAGGGAAGTTGGCGATGGTGAAGTTGTAACCATCCCGTTCGTCATAAAGTCAATTTAGCGTTAACAACTATTTTCAATTAAATGTTCTGAGTGAAAATCAGACGTTGGAAGACACTGTTATCTCCGCTAGTTCCCCGAGATATATTGAATTGACAAATAGATAAAACGTCATAGCTATACAATTTATCTATGTCAAGTTGAAGGTTACACACGGATATATATATATATATATACATATATTTGTCTATTCTGAAAATCGGATGTGTTTTGATTTTGTTTGCTTTATGCATACATCATAAATATTGTATGATGAAAGGTCGAACTGTTCTTGTGAAATATCAAACAGAAGTCGTAGGTAGAAAAATGTAGGTGGAATATCCTGATAAATCATGGTACTTGCATGTGACTTCAATAAAAGTCCAACTACATGTACTGCCATTGTGACAATATTTGGGGGAAAACAGAAACTCTTGAACAAACACATCTCGATCAGGTGTAAAAGTTTCCTGCAAAAACATTAAGCTACAGGCCATAATTCCAAAACTGTAATAGGAGCTAGCCGAACAAATCAAGCTTCTCCCAAGCAGCTAGTATGAACACAAATGAGTGTCCGGCTACTGTCATTTTGACAATATCTTATTAAAAATCAACATATAGTGAATATTCTTAAGTGGGACATCAAAAACTTATGGCTATTGAACAGTGATGTTCTTTAACGTAATGGCAAGTACTGTGACATGGGACCTTGGTATCGAATACCTTGGCCGAAGGACAAGAAAAGCCAGTTAACTACATCGCGGACTCGAACCAACGATCAGGGACCAGTGCCATAAAACGATTCTCAGCCATAATTTTTAACTTAACAACAAGATTTGACTTCAATCTAGAAAATGTGTTCAGCCTAAGTAATTTTGCAGGCCATAAAAAAAATTAAGACAAATTTCTTTCTTCAGTGACAAAATTGTCCAAAAGTCCATAGTAGACTTAAGTAATTGTCAATGAATGTCAATATAGAAAATGTCCTTCTCCTACGGTTCGTCTCAGGAGTAAAATACGCTAACAGTAAAGTCTGAAGGTGTTTTGAACACGTGCAACACTTTGGCTTTCGGGTAGAACCCTATCTGTTCCATTTATCTGACAAATATTCTTTTATTGGGTCTTTTTATTCAAAATTTAAAAGAGGGTGCAGCGGGCAACTTGGGGGAAACGGTGGGGGTGGGTGTAAAAAGGACACATCGAATTGAGTGTTATCGCATGGGTGGATCTAGAAGGGATTGACAAATAATTTGGAAAATTAAGAGAGAGAGAGAGAGACAAACAGAGAGAGAGAGATAGAGAGAGAGAGAGAGAGTCAGAGAGAAATGCAAGTAATGCAAATTTTCTTCAACAAATATCTTGTGAGGTCACAGCTTCTTAATGTCTTTTGATTACTTTTTTTAATATTATTAAAGACTACAGATTCCGGAACAATTTGATTATAAGTGGCAGGACTCTCCCTGGAAAACAAGATCTAGAAAGAAATAAATAAGGTCGATTTTCTCTCCCCTCGATCATTAAGGTGGTCTAGTACATTAAAGTACGATAGGTTTTTCATTGGATATTGTTGCCAAATGTGTAAATATTAAGACAATGATTACTTATATTCAACAAAAACCCGAAACAACTCTCTCCCATTTGTACATTTTCTGGGTCCGCCAACATATCCAAAAACTCTTATGAAATAAGCTTATCCTTATTGTAGCTTTTTCTGTCCTGTACTCTCAATGATTTGGCTATGTTTTGTCTTCTACTGTGAATGACGTCATAAATCTAAAGCAAAATGATATAAATAACAGTCTAATCTGCCTACGCGATTACTTATCGTATGTCACCTAAATGTATTATTCTTAAGTGGCATGTTTCTATTCAAATCACCTGAATTAAGAGGCTACCTGTCATTTAGTATCTTTATTGCTTTCTTCCTTGGACAGACTCCTGACTTGAAACCGGTTAAACTGAACAAGCAAAGAAAGAAAACATTTTCTAAAAATAAATAATACCATGTTTTTATATTTAATTCACGAATAATCATACAAATAACTTACACCATATATTTGTACATTTAGTTCATTAATAATCATTCACTATAAAATTGATGGCGTAATGAATTGCCGCCTTGGGATCAAAATGCATGATTTAAGCCTCGACAGAGACTAAAAGACAGTGACTGTTGTCCCCTTAGTAGACTTTCACTATTCCACACTCATAGTGATGAATGTTTCTATCATTTCTACTATCTCTGAATACTCAACAGTTGAACCCACTAATACCGAATCCTGATATATCGAAATCCCGTTTAATTTGAATTGACTTTCATTATTTGTGCTATAAAAGTTTATTTCTATTTTAACTCATTTATTTTGAAAACCCTGTATATTGAACAAAAAAATCATCCCTTTGGTTTCAGTGCGGCTTGAATCGACTGTAGGTAACGTCCAATGTAAATAGTTCTATCTTGTTTAAAATGTTTTGTCCACAAATGCCACCATGTTGATGTTGTCCAAGTCAGTTGCTCATAGAATTTGAATTGATCACGTAGTGGTTCACTTTCGACATAATTTGACGTAATCTGCAATACATAAACGATATTGATTAGTTCATTGTCAATCATCATAAGAAGTCTAAATGACATAAACGAAATATTAATCGGAGAATCATGATAAAGGCCGCCCAAGTGACTTGCAAATTTTGGTCTAAGGAAAGGGGTGTTAATTTCAGTCAGATTTCAGAAGTTTATATACTTTATGGTGTGTTAATGCTGAGTGGGCCCAGGTTTTGTTTTACGTATGTAACGTGGACTGGGTAAGTCGGATCATTTCTTACATCTATTAGACCATCAGCAAAACCAGTGTGGAACTAAATAACCCAGGGTGTAGCTGTGCGTCTCATGTGAAATTTCGGAGGGAAATTGTAAGTAAAGGGAGGAAGAGAATATCAAAGACTCTGAATGTTGGCCCAGATTTGGGGATTTAGTGGGAGACTGGGGTTCTGATATCTATCCGGTCGCCATTTTGTCCTCGCCTGCTATGTATATACAAAGGTAGGTTTGAATTAAATTGAACTGACGTAGAGAAAATCGTCGGTATCACCCACAGGTAAGTGATTTACACTAAAGACGCAATCTAAGGATTTCCTGTGTAAATTTCTTCGCATACAACTCCCTTGTAACATAACATATAGTAATGTTCATATGAATAAATCAATGAAGTTTTGACGTCATCTAATGTCCGCTGTGAGTGTGGTTTAAACAAATAAACAATGAATTAAATATACGAATATACTTTCCATAACGTTACACACATCCAAAGATTCCTATAAGTTGCTACTAGAATTTCGATTGTTTTCACAAAGGCACACCTTTTATATTAATGAAAGAAGTATGCATACTGTTTACAAAATACGGGGAACTGTATGCTATATTGTAAATCAAAATGAAAATTAAGATACTAACACCTCATAGCAATGACATTGGTAAAAAAAACGGTGCCAACAAATTCTTCGTGTTTGCGTCTTTTCTTTAACATAAACAAAGAGTCAAGTGATTAAGTGCTTGACTCTACCCCTGGTGATCGAGGTCTCGAGTCACGTTGGCGGCGGACGAACTTCCCCTGTCCTTGTGACAGTAAAACCATTAAATTCGAGTCCCCGTATCACAGTGAGTTTCAGCATGTCAAATATTACTCACTGGTCAACGATGAACATAGAGCAGAATTTAAAGCCATTTGATGTCGAATCAATGTAAGTGAAAGATTCTTGAGTGGACCATTAAACAACAACAACACAGCAACATTCTAAACACACACACAATTAATGATATCACATCATTTTACCGTCAATAGAAAGCTTAGCCTCTTCAGAGCCTTTAACACTTTTCACCATTTCTTGAGCTTCGCGTAGTTCAATGGTGTAGAATCTGGAAAGATCCTCCGCAGTTAACTTCCCTGTTCGCTTCCCATTAATCTTTTCAAATGTTTGTTTGTACACTTCCTCTTCTAATAACTCTGCCTCATATCGTTCTACCATCGCTTTTTCGTATTCTTTATAATCGATAACTCCGTCATCTTTGACACAAAAAAAGAGTACACTTAATTAGCGTATCATGGCTATTCCAACTTTCGAAAAATTGAAATAATCAATATTGAAATTATTCTATCTATGAATGAAGAGTGAAAGGGATAATTTAAGTGAGGACAGGTTTACTAGATACATTTCTGAGAGGGTATTAGTCTGAACACTTAATATTGGGAGAGACTTTCAAGTCATGTCCCGTCCAATATATTTAAGAAAAGAAGCGTTTAAAGTTTAAGGTTTCATTTAGAGAATATGTTACAAATTATTGATAATTATGTTCCTTAACGTTTTCATCCGTCCTTGGTTTCTATAGAAAGTTGTGGCATTAGCGATACTTCTATGATGCAGATGCAGTCTTTTATTAGACTTTAGAGTGTTAAATTAGACGTTATATAAAAATAAGTGAATTAATAAATATATCCGCGCATGTGTCTTAAGACCACCACAGGTAATCTGTTATTGTAATAAGGACCACCTGAGCTACTTCGCCTCACGCGGATATTTGATATTTGAGGTGGTCTCAGACGAGATGTAATCTTAAGGAAAGTTCCGGTGAAAATTCATTAAGGTAGCTGAAATGATTAAGTAACTAACAACACAAAGTTATATTTGAAATCGACTTAATCACGAAAATTGCTTCTATCTTTGGTATCTTTTAATAAATGCCTAGGTAGTTAGATATTCAAAATCATGAATAAGTATATTATTATCAATTGTCAGTTTTTTCCGATGTCGCAATTTTCATGAAAATAACGAAATATCAGAAGATATTAGAATCTCAAAATCTAGTAGTGTATGGCAAGCTGGGATTATTAAAAATCTTAAAATGAAGAACAGTTATAAATCCCAAACTGTATGTGACCAGGTGAGCAGAAAATATTTTCCAGATATTTATTCATTGAATATCAAATTACGCCGAATGACAGTGTGTTCGACTTCTGACCATAAGGTCTGGGGTACAAGCCCGGGTCACGCTGTGGATTGCTGTCCCTGACATTAGGATGAGACAGTAAAAACCGAGTTCCCGTGTCACTGCAGGTGTCGGTACGTTAAAGAACCTTCCCTGCTCTACGGCCGTAAGTACGGGGTAAATGCAAAATTTGTCCTCCTACACCGGCACACAGTGACGTATCCATATAGATGAAAGATTCGTGGATGGTACATTAAATAAGAATTCAGCAAACCAAGAAATGCAATAAAACATTCTTTCTTTTGACATTTAATTCTTTTACAAATGTTTTTCTTTAAAAAATGCGTCAATCAGATTGATGCGGTAGTCAAATGAAATTAAACAGAAGAATCCTACTTGTAAGGCCTCCTAGATGGTCGGCTAAAATGAGCCTGACTAGTGAGGTGGTCTTCTAGATTATGAAAATTTGCCTTTAACAACGACAAAGGACTTATTTGAGAACCTTGAATGTATGGTTTTCTCTTGAAGGAGGTTGTCTCCTAATTGAATTGGTATCCCTTATAACATGGTCATCTAAATGAGATGACCCCTAAACTAGATGGTGTCTTATTTGAGTTGGTCCCTTAAGTGAGGTGGTCCCCTAAATGATATGCCCCCTTAGTAAGCTGGTCTTAAATACTGTGTACAGGGTTATTTTCGTCCCGTGATTTTTTCGCCCCGTGATTTTTTCGCCCTAATGTACTTGCAAACAGTATCACCCCGTTTTAAATTCGCTAACTCCCATCATAATTCTTTTCAATTAATTTACCATTTTGAATTCGCCCAGTTTTAAATTCACCCATTGGCGAAAGGGGCGAAAATAAAATGGGACGAAAATTTCCCTGTATACAGTTATCAATATTTCACTGCAGTATGGAAATTCTAATCACCATTATCGTCGAGGTCCTTGAACATCTCCTTTATCTCTTCCTTTGTAACGTCATGACCTATCTTCTTTGCAGCGTCGTAGTATTCTTGCACGGACAGTTTACCATCGCCATTTTTGTCTATGCTTCGAAATGATGATTTTATCGCTGGCAACAGAGAAAAGTATAGTATGTTATTGTTGTTTAATGTCCCACTCAAGAATATTACACTCATATGGAGACGTCACCGTGTGCCGGTGAAGGGCGACAAATGTTGCCTATACTCGGCACTGCTGGCCATAGAGCAGGGAGAGTTCTTTAACGTGCCAACACCTACTGTGACACGGACCTCGGTTTTTACTGTCTCATCCGAAGGACAGGAACGGCCAACCGCGGAGTGTCGCTGACGCGGCTCGAACTCCGATCTTCCGATTCGCAGTCGAACACGCTAACCACTCGGCCACGGAGGCCCCACAGAGATAAGAAAAATAGAATAAGTTCCGAAGGATATTCGAAAATTCAGGTCCTAAACCTTTAATGAGCCTAGAATAATGATGGTATTAATGTAGAAAATGCAACTCCCAAACGGGATGGATCCAGAAAGAAGTCACGCGTCCCCTGTTGCCATGCCACACACGTCGCAAATATTCCACGGTGAGTTTGACTTCCGTAAAAAGATGATTTCGTTACAAAAAGAAATATGCTCTTGATCTAACTGGCAAAAAGAATTTGCTGACAACAGATAAAGAATTGTGTAGACATCACGTACCCTTTCCACACACAAAAAAAATCGAACGATAAAAATCACTTGTAGTCATAAGCGAGGTTTTTTTTTTCCAATTTTTAGAATTTTGTACATTTTGCGTAATAACTAAGCACTTGTGACAATTTATCAAATAATCAATATCTAAATGATATGCACTTACGTAAGACTGGCGAGTTGTTATTACATTAAGATTCTTTGTGAAAAGGTCAAATTTTCTCACGGTAATGAAACGCTTGAATACCAAAAATCTAAATTGTCACAGAGCCCTTCATTCCATTAAATCATTAAGTACGTAGCATATGTGAAGCGATCAACTTGGCACTGATCCAACATTTGCCAGGGTGAATTCCTTAGCATAAGTGTAATTTCTCGAGGCTGTCTTTAAAGTTATGCCACCGTTATATAACTGAATAATGTTGCTAGCAGCTTAAAACACTGACGTGACTAGGAATGTTGAAGCTACACAAACGTCCAGCTCCGAAACTGAATTCTACGAAATTTTCCAAAACAAAGGTATATAACTACCAAAAAATAAATTCGACCAATCCAAAAAAACATCCGACACTCCACCAAATATGAAATTGACAATATAGAAATTTACATGTTTTCATGTCAGATATATAAACTAAAATTCAGTTCAAAACACGCATTTGTGGAGAAAATGAACGGAAACTGAATTTTGACGGAAGGACCGAATGACGGAAGATGGGTAATACGATATGCTTCCGGTCACTTTACTCCGAGAGGATAACATTAAGAAGAAAAGGGAAAACAATAACTACATTTTTCGGAGATGGCAGGACATTTTATGCACAGCACTTCAGAGATTTGTTTTTTTCTGTGCTTTGTTTTACAAACTTTTTCTTACGCAATCTTTCACATTTAGTAGTGGCATCCTGTTTTCCTTGATTGTGTACATAAACAAATCAACATTAAAACAAACTGAAAGGTTTACAGTTTACCAATGAAGATTTAATGACACTTCGGACAACACGAACTAGCCGAGAGTTCTCTTAAATTCGTAAATTTAGTGTGCTTGTCTTCAACCCGTGAATTCGGGGTTTGAACCATCCATGAGGCGACTGACTTTTCATGTTCTTTGGATGGAAGGAAGAAAACAGAGGTCACGTGTCACTTTAATGAACCCTTACAGCTCAATGACCGCATGTACCGAGTAAAGGTCAAATCTGTTGGCCATCATTAGTACTTAGTGACGTATCCAACGGAGTGAAAGATGCGAAATGTTTAACAACACAACAGTTTAAACCGAGGTCAAAGTAGGTGTTGGTACGTTAAAGAAATCTTCCCTGCTCTACCCTGCGGGTAAAGGCATTTATCGTCCTTCACTGGCACACTGTGACTTCTCCTTATAAGTGAAACATTCTTGAGTTGGACGTTAAACAACACTACAACCAACAAACCAACAACAACACAACAACCACAATGTAAATAAGCCAACATTTAATATTGGCAGACTACATACTTAATTCACGTAGCAAGGAATGAATTCTGAAATTAATGCTTTCGAAACTCCCGCAAAGTTTCGACTAATATTATACTAGTTAACAACTGAGACCAATGCTACGTTTCATTATCACTTACCAGTTTATAACTTCGATATGTTCGCAGAAATACGAGACTGAGTTATTTGAAAGATCGTAAGATTGTTTGTGAAAAGCGTCCCTGATCCCATCTTTGCCCTATGTTCACATAATTTGTTTCCCGATTCTTCTGGCGGTTAATGCCATAGTGTAAGTGATTATCTATTTGTTTCTATCTAGCGGTGGATTTCATTTCATGGTACAAATAATTGAAACTCAAAGTTAAAAGAAGCGTTAGAAACTATTGTAATGCCACATATATATTCTTCCTGCTACCTATATAACCAGGATTTATAGACAAACATTCATTGAACATTTGACTTGACGTTACAAAATGCTAATTTTCTGAACCAACATCTTGCAGTAGTAAAGTAGATTGAGTCCTTACCTTGATAATGTGACGGTTTTAATAAGCTTCCCGTTTGTGCTAGAAAGAGAAAGTAGACAAAGGATAAAACAAGTTAATATATGCAGAACTATTTCTCGCTGATTACAAGACATAGCTGTCAAAATAGAGTATTCACAATTAACAAATACTATA
>JACSZP010001832.1:0-12694 GCA_016161895.1 Pinna nobilis
TTGCAATAGGTCACTTGAGACTTCGTCTCAGGTGACCTAATAAAATTTTACAGGGGCAGACCTGTGCTCATGCCTCAAAAAAAATATTACTTATTCATGAAGCTGCCATTTTAAGCAATTTTGCACATAGTAATCATGGTAAAAGTAGCACAAATGTCTCTGCAGTGAAATATCTGAAAATAAGTTGCTGTAAAACAACAGCAACAATGTCGTTCAGTTGTAGATTTCACCAGCACACAATGACATCTCCATATAAGTGAAAGATTTTTGAGTGGGACACTGAACAACAATTCAATCCTTTCTGTCTAGCAGTACTTTCAGTACTTTGATTTTAAATACTCATTTCGCCAAAAATTGGGTTTCTCGTAGTAAAAATGTAATTCAAATGAATTTTTACACTTCATGTGTCCAGTTATTTGATACATGTAAATTAATAAAATTTCTGACAAAGGGCCGATATTGACCTTTCGTGGGCCTACTCCTTTCAACATATCTCATGAAAATGCTACATATGCAATTGTTTTCTTCCAATCTTCCGACAGCTTGCTTTTTAGTCTATTAGTTGAGACAGCATAAACGTAGGTCCTGTGTCAAAGAAGATGTCAGCATTTTAAGGAACTCATATTGCTCAATGGCTAAAGGAGCTGAGAAAATGCCAAACTTTGAAAAACTTTGGTTGAGATGTATAACAACATTACAACAAAATCTCCATGGCAACAAAACTATAAAGTAATGTGTGGTGATTCGTGGTTGTACCACTGAAGACTGGTTGCACACTCATGTTCCCCATGCTTTCCAAATTTTCTGGGAAAACACAGCATATGAAAACGAGGAGCTATTTTTGGCCAAGTACTTTCAGAACAGAGGAATACATATTTAATAAAATAAATCTTTCTCTTTTAAGATGTTTTGGAGTTCTGTTGTTTGTTTGGTTTTTTTTATTTCTTTTTTTTTTCCTTTCTTTTTATACATAGTAGGGGCCATCCTGACCCTATCAATACATGTAGGGAAATGGTTTGAAAAAAACTTAGCATCCATCATCTTGTCTTTATCCTTGGCAAATTATTTGAAACTAGCATACTTGTTTCTGAGGAGTCGAAAATATGAAATTCTTTGGAAACTATGTAAAACGTTCTCAATTTCATACCTGGCTTCTTTTCCTCCTTCTTCTCTTCATCATCGTCATCTTCCCAGTTATCCTAAAAGATAATCAGTGACAATTAGGTACAATACGAAATGAAGATTCACCCTAGGTGCAATACAGAGGAACTTGTCTTTAGAGACCATCCAACCAGTTATTGATATATGGTCTTTTGTGAGAGGTTGTATTAATGACATTCTTTCACGTGTTTCATTACATGGCCTCTCAAGACAATTAATCTCTCATTACAGGTTTCACTCAATATATGGCAATCGCATATACAGGATTTGGCACATACACTAGTCTGTTAATCTGAGACTAGTAAAATATTAGGACTAGTAGTAGGATGAGAAACATTTCTTTATTTAGTGTTTTGGACAGGTGAAAATAAAGTTCCTAATTGTTTTTTTGTTGTTGTTGTTTAACGTCTCACTCAAGAATATTTCACTCAAATGGAGATGTCACCGTGTGCCGGTGAAGGGCAACAAATTTTGCCTGTGCTCGGCACTTATGGCCGTAGAGCAGGGATGGTTCTTTAACGTGCCAACACGGCCAACCGCGGAGTGGCGCTGCGAGAATCGAACCCCGGACCCTTCGATTCGAAGTCGAACACACTAACCACTCGCCCACGGAGGCCCCCCAAAGTTCCTAATCAATAGGCCTAAAAATGAACATTATCTGCCTTACTTTCAATATTTTTTTTTTTTTTAATCTAAATGTTAGATGGCAACCTTCGAACATCAATTACTTATCTAGAGGACATTTTGGATATGCAAAGACATGATGTCATTCCAAAATGACTAAAAATGGATTTGTAGGAAATCAACAGTCTTTCCACAATGATAATGTGTGTGACTAACTTATGTACCACATGATACATGATAACTTTATTTCTAGTCTAGTATCAGCAAAAACAAGCAACAGTGAGATAATTTTAAAGTAACTTAGTAATTCAACTAATTGTAAAGCAAATTAAATTTTCAAAGTACAATGAACTCTGGTTACAAAGGCCGTTGAGAACCTACAAATTGATGCATAATCTATTTGTATTTGAACGTCAGAAACATTGGATATTCGTCCAAACGTTAACATCATCATAACATTAGCCTACCACAAAACCCTAAATCTGACTTTCTGATCACTATTTATTCAAACCAGTTCATACTACAGATAAGCAAACATTGGCTACCTGTACACTTGTTGAGTGCAAGGTGAAAAAGCAGTTAATCTGTTACGTAATAATGGTCAAATTGTCTATGGTTTCTCATCAGCTCAGGTAAGTTGCTGTTGTTGTGTTGTTGTTAAACGTCCCACTCAAGAATATTTCACTCATATGAAGACATTACCGTGGGCCAGTGAAGGGCGACAGATTTTGCCTGTGCTCGGCACTGCTGGCCATAGAGCAGGGAGGGTTCTTTAACGTGCCAACACCTACTGTGACACGGGACCTTGGTTTTTACTGTCTAATCCGAAAGACAGGGATGGCCAACCGCGGAGTGGCGCTGTGGGAATTGAACCCCAGACCCCTTGGCCACAAGTCGAACATGCTAACCACTTGGCCATGGAGGCCCCAGTTGCTGTTGTTTCGATTAAAACATAGGCCTACTTAATGTTAAAATGCACATTTGTTAGCCACATTCACTGCCATTGCCAGAACATGAGTATGCCATTATATTGAGCACAGATAGCATAGTGCTTATTTTTATGAGAGTTCACTGTATAATAGCCTACAGTGTATTAACCTGTATGACTAAAAAGTCAGCATCTCAAGATCTTACCATGAGTCCAAAAGTAAAATCTGGTTTACCAAAACCTTTCTTCACTGTAGAAAATGTAAATGTATAAGTCTAAATCAAAAGTAAAAATTCTGACATAGCCTATGCCATATGGTAAAGTAAGCGAATTTCAAATAAAAAATAGAAATTAAAGACATTCAGTAATAAAACTGTCTCGAATAACGGAACGAGGATAATTCCTACACTTTAACTATGTAAAACCTTTATCCCAAAACTTGACCTACAGTAGGTCTCTAGACAGGATAATGTATCAGAATATGCTAGAATTGAGTCATTGTTTTCTTAGCAAATTATCTCCCTTTTCACATGTCATATGTGCCGATACCTTCACATCGTCTTCGTCCTCCCCTTCCCATCGATCTCCTTGTACTTTTCCGAAATTGTCTGGTTCGAAGTCATCTGCGTCTGAAATAAAGAGAAACACACTTGAACATAAATAGGACACAGAATGTTTTCATGTTAAATAACAAAATATGGAAAGCCACATGATTACCCCATTCGTCCGACATCTTTATTTTTTCACCAAAGTTCGTTTGACTTCCCGCTTCGGCGTGACCTAGTATCTTTTAGATCTTTGATAAATAGTAAGCATACAGCAAATTTTGCCAGACAATAAATAATTTGGGGTTCATTTTTTAAGGAAATACAATAAATTACATTTTTATTTTCATAATCGTCGAACTCTCGGTGCGTCATTATTGACAACGAGATTGTTTACAAATGGCAGATGGTACATGTGTGAAGAGTTCGTAGATGTTAGTTTGTGATAGGCCTAATTTTTACTGATTCTTCTTATACCAGAGTCGTTAACTTAATGTTTTTATTTTTATTTAAGGATTTTGCGAAAGTGAATACTGACGCACATGAATAGATTGCATGTGGGTCTACTCTAGATACAAAAGGGAAATTACATTTTCTTCGGGGGGGGGGTATCGTTGGCATCCCACATAGATATGGATATTGACCTACCGGTAAAATTGTCATAATTTTGTTTTCACAAAACAATTATTCCGACCACATTTAAAAGTGAACCAAGTATGACAGGTGTACAGACAAGTCGGCCCTAGGACAACTCGGCCCAGGATAACTCGGCCCATAAATACTAAAATAGGACAACTCGGCCCTGAACTTGAGACAACTCGGCCCCAAACACGAGACAACTCGGCCCATGGATAAGACAAGTCGGCCCCCAAAATTCCGGCATATTTTGATAAATGTAAAGGACAACTCGGCCCTATTTTTCTTACATAAAGCGTAACTTTTACTAGGATATATATAAATATGTGTGTGTGGGTATGTGTGGTTTGCTACTGAATCATTTCAAATATATGACAATTAAAATAAATGAAAAAAATAACTTTTTTCTACATCGCATGTACATGCATTACGCTAGATTCTATTGCAGTTAATCATTGTCGGTGAAGATCTTTTTTCTTTAATCTGTGGAACCTCAAATGCAAATTTTAATTACTAAACAAGAATGTATACGTATCAAGGTCATTGCTTTCATTTTCTTACCTGCTAATTGAATAAGTGGGAAGCACAAACGATGTGATAAAAAAACAGTACTGGTAGCTCTATAAAAGGCCCACAGCTTTGTCGGCATGGAATAGAGTAATGATACTTATTATTTTCTGTGGAGGTTCGATTGATCTTCAGTATTAATTAGATACAGGATTGGTTATTAAAGCTCAGTTATATGCATAAAAGTCCCATTAAAATAATACCCTAAGATTCACATAAACAATTAATCAAGAGGATCGATTTGTAGTTGATTTTGAAGCTGGACTCTGGAAAGCATTGCAGGGCGTCGTTACAGATCCTGATATCAAAGGCTGTGCATTCCACTGGGGCCAAGCCGTGTGGAGAAAAGTCCAAGAAATTGGACTCCAGACAGCATACACAAGTCGTGACGATGTTTATCAACTGTTGAGAAAAGTATTTGCACTGCCATACCTACCGTCGGGGGATATCCAGTCAACCTTTCAAACCCTAAGGACAAAAGCAACTACTGAACAGTTAGCTACACTCATGACATATGTAAGTGACACTTGGATAACAAATCCAACATGGCCAGTCTCTTCATGGAGTGTTTTCGGACGTAGCATCAGAACAAACAATGATTGTGAGGGCTGGCATCATAAGATTAATAGACGTGCCGAAAAAGCAAACTTATCTTTTTATCTTTTGATTCAACTTTTGTTTGAGGAAGCCAGCAGAATTCCATTACATCTGAAAATGATCCGGGAGGGAAAATTGACGAGGCACCAGAAGAAAAAAACGAACAAAATCCAAGGAAAACTGTTTGCTGTTTGGAAACAATATGCCGAAAATAACATAACAACAAGCAAATTGCTTCGAAAATGTGGCGATATATATGGACCTACCATGTAATGTTTTGCATGTGAAAAACAATCTTCAGTGCTGAAAATAACAGGATCAACGAATAGTGTCAATTTTAACTCAGTAGTGCTGTGATATTTCATTTTCAATGTGTTAAGACTTAAGAAAAAGTGATACTCTTATCAAACTAGTGCTGTCAATGCTGCATACTGAAAGAAGTAAATAAATCTATAAAAATGCTTTTAATCTTTATCTTATTCATTCTTGGAGCTGTGTGTATTGATAGCCTGAGCTTATTCATCTGCTATATATATATATATCGGACTGAAGTTTTCCATGCCGGGGTCCGAATTCACAAAATTAATTCATTATTTGAGCTCGAATTTTATTTTATTTTGACTATAAAGTCACATGTGAAACTTTTGAATATGAAACATATATTTTTCACAACTCTGCGAATTATTAATTTTGATAGTTCTTATGTTTTCTTCAGGTGAGCAAAAATTTTTGTTTTATGATAAAAAATATTTGAGCTTGACTACTGATTAAATTTTGTGGCATTTGACCTCCCGTATGTACAACTACAGAGATTTGCAAAAAGTATTCTTATATTCACATGCATATACCTTTACGCCTTTGAAATAATAGATGAAAATAGTTCCAATAATATCTATTTTGATTTTTAATTTACTGAATCAGAAATCGAAATTTGTATTCAAAACAGAAATGTTTTAAGAAAAATTGTCTAATTTTTACTAAATTTCATGATACATTAGAAAATCACACCCAAATACTACACTATATATTTAGGAAAAATTAACAATATATCCCATACTTTTGCACTTCTGTGTTAAAACTTTGTCAGAAAAACAGTGCTGAGTTGTCCTTTACATTTTTCAATATATTTCCGAAGCAACAATAATTTGGGGCCCACTTGTCTTATCCATAGGCCGAGTTGTCTCATGTTTAGGGCCGAGTTGTCTCAAATTCAGGGCAGAGTTGTCCTATTTATGGGCCGAGTGGTCCTAGGGCCGACTTGTCCGTGATTCAGTATGACAGTAGTCCAAAGGCAAAGATCGTCTAGTCCAATGGTTCAACAATTCCCATTTTTGTCTTTTCACCCAGACTGATGAACCTTCAGTCAGACTAGAAAATATTCAAACCAGCTAACCTACGGAATCGCAGTGTGGTCCAATCAGTTTTTGGAGATTTGAAAATCTAAAGAGGGATAAAATATTTTGGTTTGTAGACAATGGTGTACAACTAATAATATTTTCTGATCTTCAACTATTTCTAATAGCACACCTGTTGTGCTTGTTTGGTAGCTGTAAGTTAGGCTTTAGGCCTAGAGATACATATAATGGGACTAACTCATGCATCACATAACACAGCCAAGTCCAGTGATTTGTCTCATCAGGTAATTCTGCATGCCCATATATACATCCGTGTTATGTGAAGTTTTTGACATGCCAGCATCCACGAAGCAAACTCTCTGCTTGTGAAGTATTAAACATTTCTAAAACAGACTATATTTTCAACATATCACCTGACACTCAGATTGAAGTGTTCTGTTGCTATTGGCTGTATTGCTTACATAGATCTTTCAAAAATAGTATAATTTTCAAAGTTATGCTGCATCTTAAAAATGGGCAGAATTAACCGATGCCAATGCAGTGATGAAAATCTACAGGTAGTCTGGTTGAAGGTTAGAACTTAGATTGTCTAAATAATTCCAACAGACATTGCATTTCATACCACTGTGAAAAGAAAAGGTCACCCTATTGCAAGAGCATATGTCAGATTCCTTGTTTTGTTTTCCTGATGTATCTGCTTTTTAAGTGCTTAGGCACGCAGTATTACCCAACAGCCCTGTACCCCTTGATGTTTGTATGGGACTAGTAACTCCAATGGTGATGGAATATATATGTAGTCTTCAAGCTAAAATGACATTAGTGTGCGGTATGCTCTTCTAGCTTCATTCCAGCACTAATAGAAATAAAAGTGTGACACAATGATCATCAGGTATCATGTGTGGTATACATGTACATGTATGTTTTAGTCTCATTTGTAGATCTTTTCCTCGTAGGCCTGATTTTTGCATTTCCTGGACTCTGAGAACCTTCAAATCTTTAATTGTCCCCTGAACAGTTCAGAGACAAAATAATAACTTCAGGAGAAGGTATGAGAAAAAAATCTTTCAGAAATTTAGTTTTGATTTTGTTGCTGTAACAGGTGAGGAAAAAGTTGCAGCCAGACTAGGATTCAAATCCAGGCCTCCCTCAAAGTGACACCATGGGATTGCCAGTACATATACTCAACCAACTGAGCTACTAATCGTCCAGCACACCCTGTCCCTGTTACTCTGCTTTCCTTCTTTTGAGAATTCTTCTGAAGCTCGCATAAGAATTGTAACCCTGTAATAGGCTATTTTAGTTGGGCATCCAATTAATTTGTATCATTTAAGAAAAAAAGTGATGCACATATAAACATGTTCAGTGTAGGGTAGGCAAGTGATGAACATGCGGACACCTAATGTGACATGATGGTTCACTGTTTTGCACTGTCTCATTTTGTAGTTCTCATTTTGTAGTTAAGAAAAGACTGCCATCTCCAATGTATGCCAAGCAAGTTTGAACCCACAACCTCATGGTCTGAAGCTTAATGTTCTACTGTATAGTCAGGATGGCTCTTCCATTAAATTATGAAGTAAAACATTCTTTAGTGGCAGGCTGATTAACAATTAACACAAAACTTTGGTCACCTCCCTCCTGTTTCTATTAAACCTTGCTTTTAAGACCAATTAAGTGAGTGGCTGAAACTATCTTGATTTGAGACATGGTCTCTTTAATGGGTTAGGTAGTGGGGCCGCCATCTTTAAGTGGTTATATATAGCGTGCTTATCTTCTAATCGTGAGGTTGTTGGTTTGAATCTGCACCTTGCTGCAGTTGGCTTCCCCTGTTGTTTAGACGAGACAGTAAAGTTGAGGTTCCATTTCACATTCAGTTTTGGCGCCTGAAAGAGCCCTCACTACTTAATGGTCGCCGAGCATAGGCCAAATTTGTTATACTTTATTGGCATTTGTGATGTCTCCATATCAGTGATAGATTGTTGAGTCGGACATTACAGAGCAACCAACCAAGAATAATTAGGCCAAAAATAAAAAATTGTTTGTTTGATGTAACCCGACTGACTCACGTTAAAAACTAAAAAACTCCTACCCAAATTTTCTTTTTTCTTTGTTTTGTACATATTTTTTTTTTATCGTGAAAAAAATCCGGAATCCAGAACTCTGAACTGTCCGATTTACACTTTAGAATCCGCTTCAGTTTGCTTCTGTCAAATTGTTTTCATTTTAGTGAATACCAAATATAAAAAGTTTAACATTCATGTGTTCATGATTTAGTTCATGGCACATTATTGCACAAGCATCTTTTGGATAGGGTTAAAAAACAACAACCTACCTTCCTAACCACTTTCGAAATCTGGGTAGGGTTACATCAAACAAACAATTTTTTATTTTTGGCCTTGTAGGATGAATAAAATGCTGGTTTTTCAATGAGTGTTTTCTCAGCTTTGTGAGATATTCTAAAATTGAGATTACACTGTATTTCTTTTTTCTTTTGTGTGTGCAGAAGTGTGCTCATGTAGTTAATCTGAACTGAGGTACTCTGAGTAAAAATGAACAACAAAAGACAACCAAGTGGATCTGGGGCTAAACCAAAGCAGGTAACACTTTCTGAACATATCAAATTACATATTAGTATCTGTATTTATTGATATTTCTGTTAATCTACTATGACCTTTTTTCCTGAGGGAATACTTCTCCTGTAGTGTTGTCTGGAGATGGAAGGTCCCTGACTAAAAAGTTAGGGGACTCTTCCTAACATTGCAGAAGGATTGTTGAAATTGTAGGGAAAGGGTCATATTATATTTAGTGTATCATATTTCAAACATTTTATTTCCACAAACATCACATAGTCCTCAATAATTGAATACTTCCTGCACTTTCCATTCAATGACCATGTCTGTGACCAAGTCTGCATCATTCAGTAAAGGGGAAATAACTCTTATGGTAGTGCACACAAATCTACCGGTAAGTATCATTGGAAAATTGTTTGCTTAAGTATGGTGCCGTTTCCAGGTTACATTAGCCTCTGGTTGTTAAGTGGTAATGGATACTACACCAACTTTACATGTATTCAACCAATCAACTCAATATGTGTGATGTACTAGCTGTATTGGACCCCTTTATTGTTTTGAGGATTTGCCCTGTACATCTACTGTCATGAAAATCTTTTTGTCTTCTGTGGATACTGTTCATGGTGCACACACTATATTGAATTTGAATCTGAGGTACATATATGAAAAGCATAAGACATCTACATGCTGATGCTTTTGGCACTTCTTTTGAGATGTTGGATATGACATCCCCTCTTTTGATTTGTTCTCTATGCCACTGTACATGTATGTTACAAACTTCCAAAACTCATATACATCCCATTCAAATTTGTTGTGATCTGTTATCTGTTTTTACAGCCAGCTGGAAGAGGGGCCCCAAAACAAACCAGCAATGCTCTTGTTCCAAGAGGCAGTAGACAGATTGCGATGAAGAAAGATGAGACAGGAATGATCATACCAGAGGGTAAATAATAGAATCTGTGACCTGTTTGTACAGCGACAAACTGCGCATCAAAGATCTATAGTCCACAACATAGACAATCTCTAGGCCTTTTTCTGTAAATCTCAGTGCGCTGATATTTGTCCCCATACCCAATGCAAAATACATGTGTTTTTTGTCAATTTGATCTAAATAATTCCCAATTCAACATTTGAGCCACAATCGATAAAAAAATAAAATTTTCGTATTTTATACTAACCTGAACTTTGAGACATAAGCCAAATGAAACATTCTTACAGTAAATACAAGAGGGCAAGTTTAGTATCATATTTTGATAATTCCATCTTTTGTTGCAAAAGCCTAATTTTCTGATGCCATTATTGAGGTGACAAAATGATCAGCCTTGGTCCTTAACAACTTGGCCGCCGTTTTTACACTCCAACAATATTCAGTGTCCCGATCCCGTAAAAAGTATCCTGAACGCAGAAAAAACTTATCATGAATAACTGTTTAAATAACAAGTTTAACGTAAGAAAGAAAGAGCTAAAGAAATCTGATACTTAAATTGAAATGCAAATCCAGGAAGAATTTGCTTTTTTTCTATTTTATTTTGTTAAAAGATCTTAAGTCCATAGTGTTTCAGTTTCATAGTGATACAGAGTTTAAATATGTTTTAAAAAGATTCTATATATAGTATTAAAGTACACATGACGTAATTTTTCCCTAATTTAACACCAGTTCACATAAAAATTTCAATGTACCTGAACTATGTGATGATGGATTTTCTGTTAGCCTATTTTTAGCATATGTAAGCAACAGTATGTTTTCAATCAGACAAGGTAAGTCCAAAGTAGACACCAGAATGTTCAAGACATTTATTCAGGGGTCCAAGATAGATTGTTGTCATGTACGTCACATGTCAGACTGAGTTTACCAGTGTAAGACAGCAGTGTAAGATCTCTGTTTCACAATTTTTAGAGTTTGCTCTCTCATTGGGGTTTCATTAGTTCTACATGTGAAGCACATTGAAGATTGAGTTTTACTTAGATTGACCTGGATACCATAATATGACTGAAAGATTGTCAAGCCTGTCATAGGACACATTTATAAACTGACATAAAATCTGCCTTCTTTTTCTGTGAAAATTACAGTCTCATTTATCTACAGGATATACAGTAAGAAAGATTCAACCCGCCAAAAACTATGATGTTACATCATTTGCTAGAGCCATGAATCCAGACTTTGCTCCAAGATTAAAAAAACTTTTTGAACCAGAGACAGAGGCTGCACTGGAGGCACAGCGTACAGGTTGGTTTAAATATTTTTCCTGCGTTTTGACTGGTTGATAGTTTGGAGTCAATCAGAAAATTAGTTTATTCGTTTATTAACCATAGTTGTTGGTCTAAATAACAAGCATATATGCAATTTTTTAAGCCTTTCACTGATGGTTGACTATACAGTGAACTCTCGTTACAACAGCACTCGTTTTACCGGCAAATTCGGCTACCGGCAAAAATCGACAAACATGCACTATGCAATTTATGCTCGATATAATGGCATATTTGTGTTCCGGCACCGGCAGTGATTATCGATAAAAAAAGTGCATTTTAACAATATGTTTTATTCGATACAACGGCAATTTACCTGAGCTGATGAGAATCCATAGACAATTTGACCATTGTTTTGTACCAGATTAATGGCTTTAACACCTTGCACTCGACAAGTGTACAGGTAGCCGTTGCTTGCTTATCAGTAGCATGAACTGGTTTGAATAAACAGTGATGAAAGAGCCCGACTTCTGGTTTTGTGGTAGGCTAATTTTACGACAATGTGTCATTTGGGTGAATATCCTTCGTTTCTGAATTTCAAAATACAAATAGAATAAGCATCAGTTAGTGGGAGGTCCATTCAAAATTCCTCTAATAAACGAGAAAAAAAGATGAGGTTTGCCGTTCTCGATTTTCACTACCTATCCTTATTCGGGGCCAACCCAAATTTTTGACATTGGTCATTTCTGAAATCACTGTAATACATATCCTAAGTAAAATTCAGAGAGAAAAAAATTATCTTTGTTTATGTTTATCAAATTATGAATCACATTTCAGTTTTGAACACCCAGATGATCTACCGCTATTATTATAGGTTATAACCTACTGCCAAACGGTCTAACAGTAACAGGTTCCTCACAGTAGACCCTACAAGTAGACGACATTACTTTCGGCGCCCCAGATACAGACGGCAAATTGTTACAACGGCATATTCGTTACAATGGCAAAATTTTGAAAAGCGAACGTGGCTGTTGTAACGAGAGTTCACTGTATCTCTACAGTGGTGTTGGTCTATAACAAAGTCAATGGGGATTGACTTTTGACTCAGTTATATGCATCCTTCATTTGAAGCCTCAGCATTTACTACATAAGTACATGTAGTTAAATAGTAATTCCTTTCAGGTATTTTATTCCTCTTCGTTATAGCACTGAATTAACATTAAACAGATTTGTTTTAAACCAACTCTACTGCATATGAATGAAAGATTCTCAAATATGAGATGTTAAACAGTGACGAAATAGATGCAAAGAAGTTGCATCTTTTACAGACTATAGTTTTTCATGAGGAATCCTTTTTTAGTTCATCTGAGCCGAAGGCTCAAG
Source organism: Pinna nobilis (assembly GCA_016161895.1). Classification (NCBI taxonomy): domain Eukaryota; kingdom Metazoa; phylum Mollusca; class Bivalvia; order Pterioida; family Pinnidae; genus Pinna; species Pinna nobilis. The sequence continues at coordinate 12,551 of JACSZP010001832.1, forward strand.
TGAGCTATAGTCATAGCACACCGTCCATCGTCCGTCCCTCCGTCCTCCGTCCATCTGTAAACTTTTCACATTTTCAACTTCTTCTTCAGAACCATTGCAGGGATTTTGATGAAACTTGGCAGGGTTGAAGTAATCATGGTCCCC
>JACSZP010001833.1:0-14388 GCA_016161895.1 Pinna nobilis
CGGATACCGAATATTCCGTTGTAATGAATGTCGTTGTAAAGCGGGTCCATTGTAGTAGGTAAAAAAAGGATATTATGTATCTATCTGACAACTCTATAGGGCCATACCCTAAGGTTTCAGAGAAGACATATGCCCCCTGTTTAAGAAAAGACACATGCCCCCTGTGAATAAGAGAGGATACATGCCCTGTGTAAGAGAAGACACATGCCCCCTGTGAATAAGAGAGGACACTAGCCCCCTGTGAGTAAGAGAGGACACCTGTCATTTGTGTAAGAGAAGACACATGCCCCGTGTAAGAGAGGACACTAGCCCCTGTGAGTAAGAGAGGACACCTGTCATTTGTGTAAGAGAAGACACATGCCCCGTGTAAGAGAGGACACTAGCCCCCTGTGAGTAAGAGAGGACACCTGTCATTTGTGTAAGAGAAGACACATGCCCTGTGTAAGAGAAGACACAAGTCATCCCCCCCCACCCCTGTGTAAGAGAAGACACATGCCCCTATGTGTATGAGAACAAACCTGTTATTTATGTAAGAGAAGACACAAGCCATTCCCCCCTGTGTAAGAGAAGACCCATGCTCCTGTGTGTAAGAGAAGACACATGCCCCAGTGTGTATGAAAACACACCTGTTATTTGTGTAAGAGACGACACATGTCCTCTGTATAAGGGTAGATATATGTCCCCTGTGAAAGAGAAGACACATGCCCTGTGTAAGAGAAGACACAAGCCACACGCCCTATGTAAGAGAAGACGCATGCCCCTGTGTGTATGAGAACACACCTGTTATTTGTGTAAGAGAAGACACATGCCCTCTGTATAAGGGTAGATATATGTCCCCTGTGTAAGAGAAGACACATGCCCTGTGTGAGAGAAGACACATGCCCCCTGTGTGTATGAGAACACACCTGTTATTTGTGTAAGAGAAGACACATGCCCCCTGTGAGTAAGAGAACACACCTGTCATTTGTGTAAGAGAAGACACATGCCCCTGTGTGTATGAGAACACACCTGTTATTTGTGTAAGAGAAGACACATGCCCTCTGTATAAGGGTAGATATATGTCCCCTGTGTAAAAAAAGACACATGCCCTGTGTAAGAGAAGACACATGCCCCCTGTGAGTAAGAGAGGACATCTGCCCTTTGTGTAAGAAAAGACATGCCCCTGTGTAAGAGAAGACCTGTCATTTGTGTAACAGAAGACACATGCCCTTGGGTGTATATTAGTAATCTGTTAATAACGAACACTACACAACACTGCAGTGGAATACTAGAATCAAGAAAAGAGGTATTACATTTCTTATTGGTATTTTTTGTTATGCAAAGGGATTCATCCTTTCATCAGCCTCACCACCTGACCTTATAATGAGGGGTTCATCATCGCTATCTACGTCTGAATTTCCATCGCTACTTTCTGAACCTGGGAAGGAAAAAGCATGAAAGCAAAGTGCAAAATTCAACCAATCACATTGATGCAACATTTGTTGAATTAAAGACATCACAGTGTATTTTTAATGTGTATCAGGTAGGACAGAGGTATGAAGGGCTGCAACAACCTCACAGCTAACCCTTTCAACACCAAAGACCATAATGGACTGATCCAAGACAATGTGAAAGAGCGTACTATTTAAATACTTGGGGTTGAAAGGGTTAATAATCTTTCCAGCGAGAATGATGACCAAACTTTCCAATATCAACCAATCCTTTCTCTAACAATGAATGATGGATTTTATTGATGGTAAAATACAGACATGCACAAAATAATTTTGTATTCGATAATTTTTATATATTTGATATTACATGTAATGTAAGACAGAGGTTCTAACTGACGAAATCTTAAAAAAACTTGAAGAAAAGCAATACACCTCCTACCTGCTCCAACACACATATCTTGTGGAAAAAATGAAAAATGTCTAATTGCTGATAAAACACTGAGTAATTAGAGATGACCTAACCAACTTCAATGGGTTTTATGTAACATTGATATAAAAAGCTGTCTTTACAAATGTCAACTCAAGCAGAAAAAGTGGCTCATGGGCTTCATTTGAAACCACATTTCATAATTACACATTATATGTACACAGTCCAACCAGACCCAGCGACCCACTGAATTAAAGGACTACCTGTATTATGTGACCTAATTTTATGGTTCCAAAAATTGATATTTCCTATATGAATTACCTGAATTAAGAGAGCACCTGTCACGTGTGAACCTTTTTGCTTCTTCCCTTGAATGGTTTCTTAAAATAGGTTAGACAACCCATCTTAAGTGGACGTTGGGTTATCTATCTAAGGAAATTAAGATCTGGGCATAGATATAGAAACCAAGGACAATGCGAGAAAAAAAAACCCTAATATGGACATCCAAAGTAGGGATGATAGCATAATTCCCCACTCACTTTGTGCGGTGAGCGGAAACTCCTAGTATCTGACATATGAGTATCTATATATGATAAAAACAAAATAGTTAAACCATTCCTATAACATAATATTTACTGATATGATCTGTTTTAGTCACCTGGGGCTTTATGACAACAATAGTACATATTCTTCTTTAAGATCATATTAAAAGAGAATGTTTGTTCATACCGTGTGTCTGCTTTGCACAATTGGCTTTGTCTTTCTCAATAAACATTGCTGTAGCTAGGAAAAATGCACCTCCTACAACACATATGAATGGGGTAAGGTAGAAGGCTGTCCGTAATGTCCGTGACTGAACACCTGGTGAGTCTGCTGGGCCTGTGTAGGTTTTAGCTAATGCATCTGACATCTGAAAAGAAACCACAAGGATTTTGTGCATTAAGAACTCTATGAACTTTTAAGTTACAGTCGAATAATATTTATTTCTCATAAACAAAAAATCCACTGAAAAATGTGGCATGTAATTTCATTTACAATAAATATGCTATGATTTCCCTCTCCTCCTTCTGCTATGACTCCATAATGCACAGTGGTTGCATGTAAGACAGGTGCAGATCTAGAGGGGGGTTAAAGGGGTCCCCCCACCGTCTGGAATTTTCAAAATAAATACCAATATTGGTCAATTAAGATTTTTAACAGGGTTAGGTTTTTCCTATTTACAAGTTGGACCCCCCTGGAAAATACCGTCCCCCTCCCTCAAAAAAATCCTGGATCCGCGCATGTAAGAGTGCTTACCACATGTTGGTTGTATTACTGTATAAAGTTCCACTCAAAAATCTTTCACTTATATGGTGATGTCACCATGTACAAACTTGGCCTACTCTCAGCACTTACAGCCATTGAGCAGAGAGGGTTCTTAAACATGCTGAAACCTATTTTAACATGGGACCTCGTTAGGGCTGTGTAATGATGGGAGAAATTCTTTTGAATATTCATCTTAATAAATGCTTTAGAAAAACAACAAAATATATGCCTTTTCTATAATTCAATTAAAAAATAAATAGATAGAAAGGGTTGCCGGAGCCCATTAGCACCAAATACATGTATAACAAGAAGAATAGCTTCATCATTCAGACCTCTCACACAATACTCCCAGGTACTACTTTTGCTTAATGACATTTTGCTTTTGAGAAACAGCAATAAACTGGTAGTCAGCACTTTTATTCTACCTAAAAGAGATAATATATACAGATCCCAACATGATCTAACCAAATTCAAGGGCCAAACTTCTATACCTGTATTGGACAGTCACTGTATTCAGTATCGATATACAAGTAAATATAGATATTTATCATATACTTAGCCACAGATACAGGCATTTTTACCCATATGGTAGATAGCCTTGCAAAGGCTGTATCAGCCCTCATGTGCAGCACCCTTTATCATACCCCCTTTATCTATTAGCCGACCCTTTATCGCACCCCTTTTAGAATACCTCTACATTTAACGCTTTTGTCAATATACTAAATATATTTGAAACTCCTTAAAAAGCTTTTGTGTGAAGAACACATGATCGCATCCGCGCAAATATTGATAGATCTACTTCCAGTAGAACTTGACAGTAGAAATCATAGTCGTATGATGAAGTTGTAGAAATGGCCTAGCCTACTAATACTACAACCACTATGGCCAACGTAGCCTATACATTTCAGTTATTGTCTCTTTCGGAATCCTCTTTGTTTATTTGTAAGAGATTTTACAGCAGAATCTGAAACCACACATTCATTTTCATGGGGATAACTGAGGTCAGTCCTATGCTCAGTTCTATGTCGAACGATATGCTCCGTTGTCAAAATTTACCTTCTCGCAACATCAAATTAAAGGGAGATAATTGAAAAAAAGACTTTTAAAATATAACTTATTTAAGCTTCATGTATTACAGTGGTCTCTGAAGCGAGGATGATAGGGCACAACATTGTCGATGGGGCAAAACGGGATGGATTCCTGCCGAAGATTTTACAGTAGGAATTTTTTTTTTTAATTGCTGTGAACTCTTGTTACAATGGCACTCAATTTACCAGCAAAAATCCATGTGGAACAAACGTGCACATTGCTATTTATGCTCGATATAACAGCATATCCGTGTTCCGGCACCAACAGTGATTATCGGTAACAAATGTGCATTTTAACATTATGTTTTATTCAATACAACAGCAATTTACCTGAACTGATGAGAAACCATAGACAATTTGACCATTGTTGCATAACAAATTATTCGCTTTAGCACCTTGCACTTGACAAGTTACAGGTAGCCGGTGTTTGCTTATCAGTAGCATGAACTGGTTTGAATAAACAGTGATGAAAGAGCCCGACTTCTGATAGGCTAATTTTATGACAATGTTAACGTTTGGGCGCATATCTTACGTTTTTGACTTTCAAATACAAATAGAATAAGCATCAGTAGGATGTCACTTCAAATTTCCTATAATTAAAGATTTGCCGTTCTTGATTTTTAATACGTATCTAAATTCTGGGCCAATCCATATTCTGACACTGGTCATTTCCAAAATCATTTTCATACATATTGTAAGTAAAATTAAGAGAGAATTTTTTTTTTTTTTTTTTATCAAATTATGAATGACACTTCAATTTTGAACACGCAGATGATCTACCGCTATTACTACAGTGAAACTTCCGAAAACCGATCCTCGTTCGGACCGTAAAATTTGTCCGGTTTTTGGAGGGTCAGATTTTTTGAAGTTTGTCAAAAATCAGGAATCTGTTCCGGTCTGGTTCCGGTTTTTGTATTTACACGTTTCCTGTTGAAGATCTAGGCCTAGCACAATGGAGTGCAATTTCCCTCGTGTACGTAAGGATGGGGGTATTTAATCTCGCGATCGGTAACATCAAGTAGGCTATGCATGTTCCTGCTTTTCATTTGAAGTCATTAATTATCTTAAATAAACACGCCGGTACATCCATGAGACACAATACAAGTATGTCCATGCTAATATGCCCTTAGGCAAATACCCATGCATGGTCAATGACCGTGGCAGGTAAGTATTGTTAATTGGATTATCTTTTCTATTGTTTTATTGTTGTACGATCCCGAGAGTTTGACACAAGTAAGGCCGGTATTTGGAAGTAGTTTGAAACACATTATCCAATTTTTATGGCCGAAATCAGTCCGATGTTCGGAATTCAGAAGGATCGGTATTTGGAAGTTTTTCACTATATAGATANNAGAAATCGGTTTTTAGAAGGATCGGTTTTCGGAAGTTACACTGTATAGGTTATAACCTACTGCCAAATGGTCTAACAGCAACAGTTGCTCACAGTAGACCCTACAAGTAGACGACATTCTGGGACATTTAAATTTCTTTCGGCAGTACAGACGGCAAATCGTTACAACGGCAAATTTAAAAAAAATGAACGTGGCTGTTGCAACGAGAGTTCAATGTCCTATGATTAACGTGTTAAGTGTTTTTTCATAGAAATTCTAGGCTTGATGTTTATATGAACATCTCTTTTTGGGTCATATTGAAACCAGATTTTGATTTGCAATTATACTGCAATAGGTATACATTAAATATTCAAGTTTTGAAAAGTATATGATAAATCTAATATAATATAGCATTTTTCACATCACCTCCTTGTATCAGTCCTCAACCCCAATATCAGCCTTGGCTGGGCTGATATTGGGGTCTCGGACTGATACAGGAGGTAATATGAAAAAGGCCATATGATTATCTATATGTATCGGTATATCGATATATTGATTCACCCCTAGACCTCAATTCCAACTGTTTCATCCAAAGGACAGGAAGACGTAGCCACAGCACATCACAGATCTCAAGATCAGAAGCTGAACACACTAGCAACTACGCCAGGAGCAATTTGAAATAAACAAACACTTACTATTCCTATCAAATAAGGACTCCCTGCATCACCTAAAGCATGTGATATTAAAATTTGTACTGCCTCTGCTGTTGATCTACGTGTTGGTATAACTACATACTGTAAAAGAAGGAAAACATGGTCACATCAACATACAGCTAATCATACTGATGTGGGATCGCTACTGCTTAACATTCCACTCAATAATCTTTTAAATAAGGAGACATCCCCTTATGACTTGTAGTTAGCCAACTGAGCAATTGACTAATTTTTTTCAATACTGGCTAAAAAAAATTATCGCTGGCTAAATTCCTGGCTAAAAGATTTACTCTATAAGTTGGTCTTAAATCAAATAAGATGTTGGATGTAATGATGTGATTAACCCTTTCAACCCCAAGTATCAGGATGGTATGCTCTATTCCATTGTCTGGACCAGTCTATTTCGGTTGTGGTGTTAAAAGGGTTAGAGAATCTAATATCAAGAGATAATGGGAAGATTATTAAAAATGTATTGGAAAAAACAACTCACAGTGGCTGCCAGATGTACAATTATCAAGCATAAATATTCATGTAACTGGCTACTCTTGGCTTTTTTTTTTTTTACTTAATTTGCCGAAGGTTTTTTAGCCATAGGAATTCAAAATTTGGCATGTGCTAAAAAATCAGGCCCACTGGGCAGTGAGAAATCTTTAAATATGCCAGAAAATATTGTGGTACAGGACCAAGGTTTTTAATATAAGAAGAAGCCAGTTGTCTCTGCTAAGGCATGGAATCTAGGCCTCTCTGTAATGCACAGCCAGCCACAAACTGATGACATGCCGTGATTAAACAAAATCATCATGCCACTCAACAACCAGGGCACCAATGCACAGCCAGCCCACAAACTGATGACATGCCGTGATTAAACAAAATCATCATGCCACTCAACAACCAGGGCAATAATGGTAGATGGTTGGTTGGTTGGTTAATATTGTTGTTTAACATCCCATTCAAGATTCTTTCACTTATATGGAGACATCACCGTATGCCAGTGAAAGAATTTAAATTTGCCCTATGTTTGTCACTTTTAGCCATTGAGTAGTGAGGATTTTTTAACATGCCATAACCATAAGAAATTCTTATTAGACATACGGGCTAACACTTCAAAAACTCAGTTAGCCTGTACCAAGCTCAAGAAGCCCGTAATGGCCATATATTGTATGAACATTTTGGTAAGTTAAAAATTAATTTGTAATTGAATTACATTTATGCTGAATATCTTAAGAAAATGTTAACCAAGATACCAAATGCGGAAAATTCAGTTCGCCACATGGGCCAACTCGATGGGAAAATTGTTAGTCTGGTAGCATTTCTTTTAGCCATTGGTGAACAGGTGATAGTTAATTTCCAGTCCTGCATCTGTGACACGAGACCTCAGTCTTTACTGTCTCATCTGATGGACAGGGACAGCCAACCATAGCACGGAATGGATTGAAAACCACCATCTTAGGATAAGAGGGCAAACCATTAACCACTAAGCCAAGGCTCACAACCTCATCTCACCTATCTCCTTTGTGCCCACTGGCATTTGATCCACTTGTTTTTGTCTCTAGCCACAGTGCCGGCGGATGCCCAACTGTTCCACCCAAGCCTTGAATTTTTCTAAGAAGCCAAGGCTGATCTTGTTATATGATATTAAAGTGCTATAACTAATATGATGATAATAGAGTTCTTACCAATAACATATCTGCTATTATGGACCAATTAAGGCATAAAAATACTTCTCCAAAGAATATTAAAACCTGAAAAAATAAGACGAGAGTATATCAATGTGACATATTTATGAGATCAGTGTAAAATGTAATTAATGTCATCTCTACAATAGCATAAAAATGGTCTTCCAATACTACAATGTATATGACAAGTGATCTCTTGATTGTACTTATACAGTCAGACCACTTTACAATGACCGTCATTAATCCAACATTTTCATCTACCGACAGGATTTCGCCGGAACAAACGTACATAACGTTATTTACCCTTGATATAACGGAATTTACAGCTTCCGACACCGACATAAATGATTCAGAACAAACATGCATTTTTAGTTGCTAAATCCCGCGATACAACGACACACAAATTTATCAATGATGATCGCCGATAATGTGTTTCGGTTGTTAATTGATAGGCCTATAAAAGTGACACTGAAACAAAGACTTGATGACTTCGCAGTTATCTGTTGTACACTCGACTGTAACGGAAAGTGTACTGCGAGACACTCAACTACCCTGAATTCGTCTGTCACACCTCAATGCTGTTTTATAAAGCCTGTCGGTTCCTTTTGTTTTCAGTTAAAAATTCTTTTGAGAGAAGTGACTTGATAAAAGTCGGAATATAGGGCCTAATTACTGTAAATAAAAATTATTTTAGACTTGAATAAGGGTTGTGGTATGGGTGATAAGTGGCCGAAGTGCGACTGTCAAATACATCGGGTTCGGGAATATTTCAGATGCTGGCATGAAGAAATAACCGAGCTGTACGTTCATACAGGCTAAGTTAACTTTATACCGACTGCCAATTAAAACGACAATATCTACCTAAACCGCATTCTTTGAAATGTGTCATTGTTACTTGTGTAGTGTTAAGTTAGAATAGTAAACTCGTATATCTTTACAAGAAAATCCTGAATTGTCAAGTTTTTCCGGGATGACAGAGAGACCCGTTAAAAGCTGTCAGACCCAGCTGACTCGTTATTTCTTTATAAGAACAATTTCGATACATCGACAAAATCCCCGATGGACAAACATGGTCGCTATAAAGAGGGTTCACTGAGTATGTGGCATTTCCGTACATACAAACCTCTTCTATAGCTTCAAAATTACAACATTTTTTATTTGACGGGGACAAGACTTCAAGAATATGATGGTTCGCAATATACTCATTCATATATATAACACACACCGAGAAGCCTTGCTATTCCCAAGAAAATTACCTGAACAAATGAAACGTCTGTATTACTGAGTTTCAGGAATTGTCCATTATATTCCATTGAATTTTCATTATAAGAAAATGCAATATGAAAATTCTTCCCCTAAACTGCAAATTTCTTCCAAAGACTGACATATTCAAAGTATTAGAATCTGGTTTAGTGAGGTTGGAGTGTTTATCACTTTTAAGAAGTTGGACTGATCTCACATGTTGATATTTTTATAAAAGAGATGTAAAATAAATTCCACTAAAACATCAAAGGGCCCTAAGCGTGCTAATGGTGATTCACATATGAACAAAAGACAGGGCTACTTTTTCACTCCAACCCTAGACAATTTATATTTTGACATAGATTTAATGTATCAAATAACTTATGTGTACAAATTATTGTACAGTCTACCTGCCTTAGTAACCTATTGAATTAAAGGGCAACCTGCTTTATGTGACATAGATGTGTGCTTCGCAAGTTTGGTTTTGCCTAAATAAATCACCTGAATTAAGAGACCATCTGTCATATGTGGCCAAATTTGCATCTTCCCTTGGAAAGTCTCTTAAAACAGATTAGACAGTAGTTCATATCAATGTACATGTTCTACTTACCCATGCTACTGTTATATTATGCTCCGATAGCACTAATGAAAAGAAAAGGAATGGTGTGCACATAAGTAAGCCAAAGGCACACACTATAGGATCTGCTCTGGGATTTCTTTTTTTGTATCTCCGTGACCCCTCTGCACCCATAAATACTCCTATAAACCCTGCTGCTACTGTAATTCCTCCAAAGATAAACGCTATGCTACAAAGAGAAAATTACAAAAGGACAATGAAACTTGTATATAAAGACCTCCTTGGGGACACAAGAAAAACCAGTCTTTATAGACAGGTTGTTATTATACAAAAGTTGATTTGTGCACAAATGGCAGTTTTGGAGTGTAAAATACAGTAATTGTGACTAGGCGGATTTTACATATAGGTGGATGTTAAAGCAGACAGTACAAATTTTATTACTTTTTTCCTCCAATCAATGACCAAATCAAAATCAAACCAAAGATGTGTTTCACAAAAATATTAAGTCAATGTATCCAAAAAAATTACACTACACATATGTGGAGCATCTTATATGACTACTTCAGTAGTTAGTGAGAAATTTGAATTTCCTAGGAAAAAAGGTCCATTAATTATCAAGAGCGACCAAAATGTTTTTGTGAAACAAGGCTGCTCCTATACAGCAGCAAATAAAACAAGGCTTAAATTTCAACAAAGCGGATCATACTCCAGGGTAGAGGTCACTGGGTCAAGTTTTTGGGTAGCAAAAGAAGGGTCTTGTCACAGTGAATACACATTTGAAATATGACATGCCAATCACTTACAGAAGTTATATTTACTGTTAATATTTGGAAGGACGATGGGACAGACCAAGAAAATATATGCCTACAGATCTCAAGTTATGGGGGAAAAAAGAAAAGAGACACAAAAACAGAGAAACAGACTGATAGATGGATAGGGAGAAATTTAAATGACGGTTATTAATGACTATCCATTGAGAGATAAAGGCAGTACAATCTGTCTGTGCACAAGTACACACGTTGGCCACCTGGGCATTGTTCATTACATTGGAACCTCACTATTAAGACCACCCAAGTGACTGACTAACCTTGGTCTCATTAGTGAGGTGGTCTCTTAAGTGAGGTTGAAATAGCCTTTAAGAGCGATAGACGGACTGAATTTTGATGGACATTATTGGTCTGATGGGTGGTTGGTTTGTATTGCTGTTTATCATCCCTCTCAAGAATCTTTCACTTATATGGAGACTTTACTGTGTGCCACAAATGGTCTACAAATGAAAGCGACAAATTTTGCCTTTGCTCTGCTCTTATGGCTGTACAGCAGGGAGGATTTTTTTAACATGCCGACACCTTTTGTGACATGGGACCTCCATGACCATTTTTACTGTCTCATCCAAAAGACAGAGAGACTCACTGCAGCTCAAACCCGGTACCCCACAATCAGATGTTGAATATGTTAACCACTAGGCTATGGCAGCCCCTCTGATTATTAAGGTGGTCTTCTTACTGAGGCAGTCTTTGATCAATGTCCACTGTAGATATCTCATAAACTACATAGTCAAATGTACTCACGTTCCTTGGTCTGCTTCTGTGCCCTGGGCCATAATTGCTTTGTACATAAACAAGGGAGCCCAGAGGGCCAGAGCCCCTGTCACAAATGCCACACACGTGAAGCCCACAGTTGACAGCATAAAACTTTTACTGAAAATATAAGAACACAGTATAAGGAGGAGTTATGAGATAAAGTAGTGAAAATTTAGAATGAAGCATTACTTAAGCTCTATAACATTTGTCGGTGTGTTGTNNTGATACTTAGGGGTGAAAGGGTTAAGCCCTTCAGACACATTTGGATTTGCCTAAATCTTGATTTAAGGAAGAGTCGAATAGATTTCTGAGGTCAATGATTAAACGACCAACTCAAGAATCTGTGGCCATTTTCACAGAGTTTTACGAAAAAATCACTTTGTAAGATGTAAGTGCATAAAATTCTAATGTTTCTCATTTGACAAAGTATAATGTTAATTCAATAACTATACTCAGAATCTGATTGTTAACTCATGTTAATAAGATTCTTTACAGTTGGTAAATTCTATCGTAAAATGTGTAAGATTCGAAAATTTAAGAACTTGCTCAATTACAAGTTCAAGTGAATTTAATCATACAAATTTTTGTGAAAAGGGCCCCACTTACTCCTCCTGATTATGAATAATTTTTGCATATTCAAGTATACCTAATTTGTATAGATCTGCCAGAACCGACAACAGCTCATTTGTCATATTAGAAGACCGTAATATATGTTATGGTTCTGCATACCAGATTTGAAGACATTCTGACTTTAAAAAAGAGTAGCTATTTGAAGAAATTACTATTTTTAGCATTGGCCGCCATCTTGGATGGTGGGTGGGGATATGGACACAATTTTGAGAGGGGACTTCCTAACGACTAATCAGATCAAGTTTCATTAATATTTGGCTTCTAGTTCCTGACAAGAAGATTCTTAAAATATTTTTTGCATTTGCATAAATAAATCAGAATTAACAAAAATTTAATTTTCATTTAAAAACCCTTTATAATTTTTAAAACCTCATAACTGGAGTTCTGCTTACCAATATGGAAGACATCCTGACTCTAAATAAAGCAGTTGGAGCCATTTAAAGAAATTTCTATATTTAGCAATGGTGGCCATCTTTGATGTTGAGAGGGGATGTCTGACACACTTTTGAAAGGGTACCAACCAATGACCAATTAGGCCAAGTTTGATGTCAAAATGCCAGAGTGGTTTCATAGGAGAAGATATTTGAAATAAAGTTAATGATGATGATAGATGCCAAGTGGTGGCAGTAGCACACCAGGTCAGGTGAGATCAAAACTAAGCATAAGGGAAAACAAATTCCTAAATATTGTGTGATATCTAATGATGTAGGACAATCATGTAAACTACATACTTCCTAAACAGTTCCTTGAGATCTGACAGGTAATCTGTATTATGAAGATTTGTTCCTCCCTCCGACTCGCCTCGCTTAGGTTCAACCAGGACCGTAAATATGAGTATTACACACAGAATGCCCAGTGGGGGAGTGACCTGTTATAAAAAAGCAAAGAATACACATGTGAGTAAATTAAGTTGGTTAATGGTATTGTTGTTTAAAGTCCCACACAAGAATCTTTGAATTACAGGGATACCACACTGTATGCTAGTGAATAATTACAAATTTGGCCTAAGATCTTCACTTATGGCCATTAAGCAGACAGCTACTGCGACACGGAACCGTAGTTTTTACTGTCTCATCCCAAGGCTAGGGACAGCAAACCATAGGACGGCACAGATTTGAACTCACTACCTTGTGTTCAGGTGAACACACTAACCACTAGCCAATGATGGCCCCTCTGGCTACAACTGAAGCCTGGCGTGATTTTAGACCCATGACCCCGAGATCAGGACCCAGTTGCACGATGCATTGTTAAATCAAGTTATAGTTAGTCAATAACGACTAGTTAAAATCTCAACTTGTTATCGGCTGACTACTTGGTTCAACGCTATTGCAGTGATGTTTAGTTAGTTAATTACAAGCTAACTAATGAAAAATTTATTTTAGAGTTACCACAACCACAAATTTAACCATCAGTAAGTTCGTAGTTCAATTTCACCACTAATTCAACTTTTGTGTAAATGGGTCCAGAAGGGTAACCGCTGGGTCAAGGCAGCTTTTGTGAAAATCAAGAGAAATTGCATAGCAGAATATTTTACTTATATAAGAATGCCAGTGATGTAAGACAAACAACACCCATTGTGACACAGGACTAAGACTTTTACTGTCTCATCTGAAGGACAGGGAAAAATTTTCTCAAACAGATTAAACATATAAGGAGTATTCCTTTCATGTTCACATGTCTATATCATGTTTTGTGGACAAAATACTGTATAACCGGTATTTTCTGCAGTTCAAAATGTTTGCGAATTGCGCAGTCAGAGGTCATATCTTTTATTTTGCGATTTCAATTTTTGTGAATTATCATTCCTTTACATACTCGCCTCTACGTCAAGGAGATAATTTGGGCATAAATAATCTTGTAGTTTTACATAGATTCCCCTTTCAGTCATAGTCAAAACAATGAGTTATATCACTGATGTCAAATCAGGAAAAGTGGTGTATATACAAGTGGTAAATTTGTTTGTACTGATAATTATCAATCAGTCTTGGAACTACCTGCCATTATTAACTTGAGATGAAGTGAACAATAAATGTGGATTGATCTATAGTTTCCTGTCATTGAGTGTCGTCTACCTACTCGCGTGTGTACACAATCACATCCACAGGTGTTGAGTTCCGACATGACCCATGATGACCTTAAGCCTATTAGTTACAGGTGTTTAGAACCGGCTTGTTTTTTGTTTTGTTATTTCTTTCAACTGCTAATGTTCACCGTGTTAATCAAAACTATTGAGCGTGATTTTTCTAATGATGTATCCAATGCTTTTTTTCAAATTAATTCTAGCTCAATCTTTTATGAATTATTCATATTCTGTCAGGTCCAGTTTTAAGTAGTATAATTTTACATACGGGTAATGTTATAAAGAATGGCACCCATCCAAGTGAAA
>JACSZP010001836.1:6777-20895 GCA_016161895.1 Pinna nobilis
AAATTTAACCAGCCGATGAACAACTGGGCCCAGATCATTCAGCCACACAGCCTTATATATCCCCTCTCTCACGCAAGTACACGCATGAATCAAAGGTCTGGATCACTATTAGGGTCTTATTCTTACTTAGAAGTGGTACTCTATCGACATTTGTGTTGTTAATTAAAAAAAAGGGGAAAAGACAAACAGAATGGCGGTTATCCTTCATGAATAAAGTGGAAAAAACAGATAATCTAAGATGATTGTCTACTCGGAATAAATGAATTAATTCAGTCGACCTTTAAATAGCCATATGGATATAAAGGAAAAGTGGAGGAACACTTTAAGTCGTATTTAAACCAAAAATGAAAACATTCATTTCTTGAACATGAACATTAAGAGTGACTTGAGTTTTGGTGGTTGGACCAAGAGTGACTTTTTCAGCCGAAATCGACATTTTACGGAATTTGTAGGGTTTCCATGGAACACTTGTGACGTATGCGGCATGCCAAAACGGGACGCTGACTCAATCCGGACACCTGGTCCCATCTCATTAGGGATTTGCAGTTATTTTCTACGTTGAAACCCTCATTTTTCTAGACTTGTCATATTTATATTCATTTCCTTTTATAGAGATGGATAACCATGTAGGACTATTGCGGTCTATGCTCAACACTTAGGGTAATTAATCAATGAGACCTTTGAAACATCTAATGTGGAATGGGAGATCCCGTTCATTTCTCTCTCTACTACGAAGGACTAGAATAATTAGTGGCAACATATGTTTATTTTGTTTAATTATAAAAATTCTCAGTGTTTATAATTCAACTACATTGTGTATATTGTAAAATTTCTTTTTCTTCTCCTGTTTGGTGCCTCAGGACCAAATGAGATGATATGCTTATTGCATGGTCATAGATGAATTTAAACATATATTTTCTAACACATTATGTTACTGCGAGTAGTCTAGTATATCGTGTCTGTGATTATATAATAGATAATTCCGTTCGCTTTTATTACTGTGACGTCACCTCTGATATAATTTTGGTGATCATCTGACCGCATTAATCTGATGAAGGATTTGCAAAATTTGACCTGCTATAAATACTTTATCCAAACCATGAATGTCCAAACTATAAGACCTTATCCGTTACCGTTTTTATCCAATGGAAAGAGTTCAAGTTCAGGAATGTAATCGAAAACTCGATCCATCACTCTTCAAGCAAATATATTACTATAACATCATACTCCAGGGCACTGTTTGTAAAACACCCCAATTATCCATACGTTCGTCGTTCTGTCCTGCTAAGCGAAGATATTGTCATCAATACTGAAGATATCGATTTTCTTCTCAGAATTACAGGATTGTTTCGTAGTTCTTTACTATTCTAATTATCTGTGGTTTTATATTGATTATTTCAAATGTAAGATATTTAAGATTAAAATAGCAATTGTTATTTAATCATACATACTTATGACTCCGAGGTTAACAAGGCCCATGTTATCTTAAATGCATGTTTGTGAACTTCCTGTTTGTCATTCTTTTTACATTGTTTCTGCTTATCCTTTTCAGAGATACATTGAATCAATTATTTTCACAAAGTGCAGCGACGTTTGGAAATAGTTGGTCGCATGTTTTGATAAACATCCTCCTGTAAAAAGGGAAGTTGAAGATACTATTGAGGAGTAGAAATTTAAAACAAAACATTAATCAACCTCGCCCCCCCCCCCCAAAAAAAAAGACACAATATAATACGAATGATATTCCACGCGACAACACGTAAATCGAATGACAGAGAAACAAAATCTTCACTGAAATCTAGGTGTGAGTTCAGGTGCTCCGGAAGTGAACGTAACTCCTGCTCCAAACGCGACAATCGTCATACTTGCCTTGATTTATACATTCAACTCTATTTAAAGACTGGTGGAAAATGTACATGTATTATGTGAGAGTTCTGAGTTTTCTTTTAAATTAACAATCACAGATAAGTGATATAATTAATCAATACTAATTATTTCAAAACGAAAATGGAATAGGACTCTTAATTATCATTTGGTATAGTCGTACGTTGAACGAAATGAAATGTCATCTCCTTTTTCTAATGTTTAGTATTTTTGCGAAAGGAAACACATTAATCAATTTGAATTTCTTACTCAAAATAGATTTTTGGTTTATATATGAGAGTTCTTACACATAGTTAATGATTTTCTTTTATATAATCTGTACATGACAAAATATGTTACCGTTTAAAAGAGTACTTAAGTAAGAATCTTGAAAGCAGGTTCCAAATAGAATTTTGCCAATAAGGAACTTTCAAGTTACCGTAATGATCCTGCATTTATTCAGCCTGAACCACTTCTGCCTCCCTCAAATAAACTTCAACAAAACTTCACAATCAATGAACGTCCTTGGTAACATTATTCCCCTTCATGACGAGAGGTCATGGGGTCGAATGCGCTTGGCTTTTCCTGTCCTTCAGATAAGAAAGCAAACATCTAGGCTTCGTTTCACGAGGTGTTGGCGCACTGTTTATTTTCCACAATATCTATCTAACGAAACACGATTTTGCGTTAAAGAGGTGGATTAAAACCCTTGCAATATGCACTTTCTGGTATGTGTCATATCAATTTTAAAAGTTTCTAGTTCGAAAACTGAAAGAGAAGAACATCGGGACAAATTATAATCCCATAAGTAACTATCAGGACCCAGTTGCACTATAGTTTAATTCGCACTTAAACTTAACCATGAACTTACCGATGGTAAAACTTAATTTGTGGCTGCGGTAACTCTTAATTTCTTAATTAAATTTTTTATTAGTTATCTTGTAATTAATCTTGTAATTAACTAACTAAACATTTTTTTGAAATAGCGTTAAAACATATAGTAAGCAAATTACAAGCTAAAGTTTTAACTTGTAGTTAGTGGCTAACTACAAGTTAGGTTAACAATGCATTATACCACTGGGTTATGAACTGGAATATGGTTAGCCGCAATGTAAGTTTTGAGGTATAACACGATAGTAAGCAATGCTCAAAATCTATCTTAAAAATATTAGTTAAAACTATTGTTAGTTTCGTTGTTTATGATCTATTAAAAACCAAACATAAATATAAAACGCAAGTGAAACTTAATTTCAAACCCATACAAACTATAATTTCCTACCTTACTTCAGTAATACAAATCGTGACAAGCGCGACTGATTTTGAAAAATCATTGTTTACTTATAGTTATAAGGGTGTCTGGCTATGAATATGTGCCCATGTTTGTATGAGTAATTTATTACATGGGTCAAGGCAACTCATTAATACTTGAACTGCTTTAAACTGCGGAAGGACTACGCTAGTCACTGTCACTTTAAAACAAACAATAATAGTAGAAAAATCGTGTTAATGTATTGTTGTTTAATGTCCCACCTAAATAAATATTTCACTCACGCGAAGAAATCACTGAAAGTCAATAAAAGGCTTCAGGTACCGATGATAACTATTACATAGTACCTCGGTTTTGACTGTCTGATCAAAAGGACAAAAAACAATTAGTCGCTCCCCATCAAGACTCAAAACCTGGATTTCAAGGTTCACAGACGAGCACTTAATCATGTTCCGAAACATGTTTTTTGTTTATTATTATTTTCGCCGGAATGGTGAAGAGTAAGTGAAAATTATCTGTGATAGCAAACCAACCTGGAGTAAAACCATGGACTCTCTTGTTAATGATCGGCGCTCAAGTGACGGGGTAGCCTAACCTTCCTTTACGACCAATTGAGGACTACAATATGTACTTGCCTTATGTGACTTCAATGCGTGACCCTAAAGTGTTTTCTCCTATACAGATCACCTGCTCAAGAGACCATCAGTCATATGTGAGCCTAATGGCGCATTCCCTTTAAAAGGCTCTTTAGACAGGGTTCTTCCTATACTATGATAACCCTACATTAAAATAATAAAATACTTGTTAGTGACAGTTTTTTTTAAAAAAAACTCGACTTTAGCAAGAATTGGTCCGTGCGTTGGCACAGCGTTCAGCATTGCGTAAATAACTAAAATGTAATATAATCTACCATGAACAAATGTGAAATTGTGAGTTTTTTTCAAACCAGTTCCAAATATATAAATATATACTTTTATTTTTGTTAAATTGACTCTGAAGAAAAAACTTATTCGGAAGATGTGCGTCAACATTCAAATTTAACTATCTAAAACGATTGTACTGAGTATATTTGGACAGAATGTTAGTAGTTTCTATATTCTTAGGCAATTGTCTAAAATCAATTATTATTATCGATTTTATGTGTCTGAAATCAATTATTTTTTGTTCGATTTTATGTTTCCCACAAGAATTGCTATATGTTCTTTCATTACTTAAATGCATTCTGTGGTTGATCAGTCGACATCGTATTTCACGAAGATTTGCATCGTGATGCAGAATATACTTGATTACATTCCGTGTTCAGGAAGTCATCCACATTATATAGTGATTAAATGAACATCTAAACACCTACGATTGTTCATGCCGATTTTTCACTTTAAAAAAAAACCGTTTCTCTATAACGGAGAACTCTTAGAGAGTTCTCGGAGACTCTCCGTCTTATATAAAAGGGAAAGATCAAAATAAAGCTACTAGCTCAAAATATGAAATATGTATAATTTTAAATTAGCGTAAGTTGCATTGTAATCGAATCATGAAAAACCCATACGAGTTCTGAAATTCAAGAGTTTTGTTGATTTTCAAAGTCAATTCGAGAGTTTTGATTATTTCCAAATCAATTCACGAGATTTGTTGATTTCCAAAATCATTTTACTATCTCAGTTCCTGTCTGTTCTACAACTATGGACTAACATTAGCACAAAATCCACTATGAAGTTTGCCACTAAAAAGAAAGGGTAATCAATTGCTTTCCAACTTGTTAGTCGTTACTAAAATTATGTATTGTAAAATACGTATTTTCCCCATCTAAACAGTACAATATGGATGTTCTTATGATGCGTTTAATATGCGTTGATTGTAGTATATTTCAAAAAAAATTTAACTGCATATCTTTTGCATAAGTATAAGCGTAATACATGTTTTCAATCTATAATTTACTTAGTGGCACGATCACAAAGATTTTATAGTGTTGAAAAGACTTAAGGTTCTTAATAAAAACTAAATATTTTTCAACATAAATAAACCCATTGTAGGAAAAGAGGAAGAAAACATGTATGAGAAATTATCAAGAATATTCATGAGATAGAAAACTTATCCAATAATTTATTCAGACGAGACTGAAGTCCTGATCAAAATAATCTTTTCCAAGGATGAGATTTCTTTATCAAACATGGACGGACTCATACCGGATCATTTTCTTCCCATATATTATCACCCTTACCTTTTTCCTCTTATGGGAATACATGCTCTTGTGAGATAAGGAGATCTCACAGGATTTCTCACATGAAAACATTTTACATGTATATACCATAGACAGTAATGGGAGATTAGCAAGTCAATGCTTTTTTAAACATTATTTTGTCCAATTTTTAACTTTGTTGCCCAATTTAAGCAATCTGC
The DNA here is from genome assembly GCA_016161895.1 of Pinna nobilis. Classification (NCBI taxonomy): domain Eukaryota; kingdom Metazoa; phylum Mollusca; class Bivalvia; order Pterioida; family Pinnidae; genus Pinna; species Pinna nobilis. Next base: position 12,305 of record JACSZP010001836.1, read on the forward strand.
AAGCGTTGGCTACCAAGAGTATTAAAAAAACAATGTATGCTTATTTAAGTTTTATTTACTCTTATGACACGTCACATTTTCAACACAAAATAGCACATGTACAAAATGAAGGAAACTAAATGGTAAAATAGTTTTTAATTTGAATAATCTAACACATATTTTATTTCAAAACATGCAAATGGTGTTTATTATCCACCAAAACTAACTTCACCCACATTTCTGTTCAAGGAAAACTGAAGCAAAAGGGTAATATACTTACTACTGCTATCAAAAAATCCGTTTTTCTTCAATATCTTAATTTCAGTTCCATAAGGGAAATAACAATGCTACCCATCTTAAATTACATATTCAAAATGCTTAGCCTACTACAACGATGACCTGAAAACATAAAAAGAAAATAGCAATCTTAACACATAGTAACAAACTTTTTCAGAGAAAGACTAGATAACTTATAAAATGTCAGTAGATCGGAACCGAGGAAGACGATAATTGGAATATCATTCTCAAGAAGAAAAGAAACATTTCTTTGCACAAAAATGTTTTCACCATAAACATTCACCTCACATAAATACACTTAACTCAAGTATGTGAACTTTCTTTTTGGATTTATACAGCATATAGTTACAAAGGCATACATCCTTGTGTGTCTTCTTGTATAACGCTTTTAGACTCAACAATTTCGAATAAAGAAACAAAAAGATCTAGATTGATCATGATGTAATAAGAATCTGAAATTTAAAGTTTTGTTAATTAGATAGGTCTTTAGAATGCACTAATACATCTGAGTAATTTTGCATTTTTTCACAATGCACTGAAGAGTTAATAAAATTAATTAAAAGAAGGAAAGCTCTTCACAATTTCACGTTGATTTTCATTTTTTTCTTTGAGACAAATTTGTTTTTTAAACTGTTTAACCCAACCATGAATCGGTCACTATGTGATAGATATTCAGTCTTACCTAATTTCTATCGATCTTAAATCTCGAATAAAACCATACAAAAATAGCAATATATAATATTGCCAGTCATTCAAAAAGGGATTTTCAACCACACAAACATTAATAGTAAACTGAAAACGAAATGACAATATTTTATTTACAAATTAAGTAATTCGTTGGTCATAATTTAAAAAGTCTGAACACATCTGTTTCTCCAAAACATGTTTCGCAAAGCTAAAGTCTCTGGCTTCAACAAAGAGAATTCATTTGAGACAATAAAAATGAAGGTGGAGGGAAACAATATACTACCAACTTTAGAAGACACCAGCCATTTCCTGTACAAATAAAATTATAGAAACGTGATTCGAGATAAAATTAATAACTATACAACATGTAAACATGTAATTTGTTTTAATGAAAATATAGTTTTCAACTGGCAATAATTTCCATCTTTATTGTTATCTGTGAGTAAATATAAATTAAAAGCCAAAACAGTAACAAGAGTTTTCCTTATAAATACTAGCATGTATATCGGCTACATTAAAAGATTGATAAACTACTGCCATATAAAACTTGCAGAATTCAAGCTAAACTACAACTACTTCCTACGATATTGTTCCCCATTACTTAGCCAAGAATTAATTTTCTCTGCTTATAGCACAAAATACATGGATTTTCACTTGCTACCAGAATCTTTCTTCAAGCACAACGACCAGTACTTACTTTGTACTTGTTTAGTTTTATCAAAATAAAACATAACAAAGTAAATATCTAGATTGTATGACTTGATAAGTAGTGTACTTAACATATTTAGACCAATACTGTAAACCCATTTACCCCTGAAAAACAATAAATTCTTCAGTAAATTTATGATTAAGGTAGGTCCAAATGTGTGAGAACACAACATTTACTAAACTCATACATGGAAAGAGAGAAAACATAACATAATGCAAAACACCTAAATAACAGAGTTAAACCATCCCTGCAAAAGAAGGCAGCATTTGCCTGTATAAATAGAAACAGAGAGAGAATGATACAAAACAACTGACCAATCAAAATGGAGAAAAGAGAGATAAATGAGAAAAAGTCATGATGTAAAACATCTGACTGGACTATAGAGTTATCCTGAGATAAATAAAAATCACAAATAAATATGAAGTAATTTAAATAAAAAGGGTAGAAAAAATAAAAGAAAAACAAAAACAAAGTAGACATCTACATAACAGAAGAGAGTGTGAAAATCTAAGTTTTGAATCCTGAATCTGAATTATCTAAAATAATAACTTGTCTTATTGGTGTTTAACATCCTACTCAAGATCTATTCATTTATATGAAATGTACTTGTAATTTATGTTTCAATCCTACACAAAGACTCCTTAGGACATAAACTCAATGAATTTCAGATAAGAGTAAAAATCTCTTTGATAGTTTGATTACACTATTCCATTTCCATTTTCCTTTCAGATGTCACTGCTGGCTTGAGAAGATAAACTCAATTGAAAACCAATTAATGTAAAGGTAAATACTGTATATATACTGTACATATTTTTTCAGATGTTTCCATTTAAAAAATCATAATGGCTGCCACCAAAATTACCACCTAAACTTGAATTTTTTGGGAAGATAACTGAAATAATTGTAGATTTTGTTCTTAGTCAATATTGTTTTAATTCTTAAGATTTTCAAGAATAGTTTCAGTCTTGGAAACATTTTTACTTTGCTACAATACACAATATCAGGTTCAAGCACTGATTCATACAATTGGATGTTTTATGATCTTGAGACCATGTTGTTGCGTTGTTGTTTAACGTCCCACTCAAGAATATTTCCCTCATATGGAGACGTCACCATGTGCCGGCGAAGGGCAACAAATTTTGCCTGTGCTCGGCACTGCTGGCCGTAGAGCAGAACCTCGGTTTTTACTGTCTCATCCGAAAGACAGGGACAGCCAACTGCGGATTGTCGCTGCGGGAATCGAGCCCGGACACCTCGGCTAGAAGTCGAATACGCTAACCATTGGGCCACGGAGGCCCCCGAGACCAGGTCAAAAAGTTATCTTGGTAAAATAGCATGTGTTTTTTTATATAATAAGAGGAGACCTGTTTTAGACCATTCAGCAGCATTTCATTAAACCTTGATAGTGAAACCAAAGGTTAAAAGTAAAATTTGTTTAGATACAGCAATATCTGAAAATCTATCCTGTTCTAGAGATCAAAATCTATCCAGTGTAAATCTACAACAAAGCACCATAATACAAATGAAATACTGTTTGGAGTTAGTTATTTCATAATTCAAAGTAAAGACTTTAGAAAACTAGTCACAGAAATGTCCCTGTTGGCAGAATTTTAGAAACTGAATTCTATAATGATTTTCAAAGCCAAGGGGCATAACTCCCAAATATTTTTCAACTCCACCCAAACAAAAACGACCTGCATTTTCTCCTGGAAGCTCTCTATACACTGACATTCAATTCAAATACCCATGTATGACTGATTAAATGAATGGAAACTGAATGATGATGAAGAACAGAAGGTGAAACATAGGTTGTACTATATAACCTTGGCGATTTAATGGCAGGGACATAAAATAAGGCAGAGACAAAAAATAATGAGAGTTAGTGCAAATTTAAAGAGATCATATTGTTATGTATGCAGGACTATACCCTGGAAACAGTTTATTATCACAGTTTATAACTTTGATATGATTACGTAATTATTACGTAGTAATAAAGCAGTTGTGAGCAATTATCAAACGTTGGTCCCATATAACTACAAACAAATACTTGTAGCTCAGTACAACAAAGAGATCTATGTTTCATTTACAAGTCTATTTCAGGACAATCCATCTTTACATAAAATACCAATTTCCAAATATAACTCATACAGATTTATAATACAGTAGAGTTGGTCTATAACAAATCGCCTAAAAGCGAATTTAGTGCTATAACGAAGAGGAAAAAATCCCCGAAAAGAAAAATATTTATCTATTCATGTAGTAAATTCTAATGCTTACAACAAAGGATGCCTATAATGAAGTCAAAAGTCAATCCCCTTTGACTTTGTTATAGACCAACTCCACCATATTTCTATCAAAAACACAAATTTGTCAAAACAGTGAAACCACAGTAAGTCTACCTTACATAAGATACCTTGTATTAAATTTAGTCTAATTTGTCATCAATTTAGGTTAATCAGACCTTACTTAAGAGACCACCTCTGTAACAAGACTTATTTTTATCATCCCTTATGCAGGCTTATTACCAGGTTTCAACTGTATTTTCCTCGTCCTATGAAATGAAAGCTTCAAAAGACTATACATTCACTTAGTTGAATATATTAACCCTTTCAACACCACAGATCATAATGGACTGGTCTGATACAGTAGAAAAGAGCATACCATTATGATACTTTGGGTTGAAAGGGTTGAGGACTACTTTTGGATAAAGATACATGAATCTTTATATACATGTAAATATTTTCTCCAATTGGCTCTTATGATCTGTGTACATACAACTAAGTAAACAATACAAACAACCTTGTCAACCTGAACCACAAAAATATACTGGCTCATTGAACACAAAGGGGGTGTAGAAGCACATAGTCTGTTAATAAACTACATCATGCAAAACAGATATTTAAGGAAAACACTTCTATACATATGATTATTATATAGTTTATCTGTTTGTTCACTTTCTGAATGAAATCTGCTTGGAGCAGATTTTTTCAAATTGTATTGGCAATTACAAGATGCTTCAGTAATCCAGATGTTGATTAATCCAGATATCCAGCCAATTTTCTTGGAAACAATATTGCCTAGATCAGTGAAACTCAATTTTATATTCCCAGCTTAAAAATGGAAGTCTCATCCTCCATTAAAACATAAATGAATTTTCAATGCCAAAAAGTTATTTGTCATTTCTTCTGAAAAAAAATCTACCCATTTCTCTGAATACATATTATGAAAGTATATCTGCGCAACAATCATACTCAACAAAGTACCCCAAGATACTATACATAGGAGTCAAACTTTGTTCAGTTGATTATAGCTTTGATTTAAATTTTTTGTAAATCTCTGAATCAGCGTTCAGAACTGACTCAACTTGTGAAAAAGGCTGATTTGTTCATTGAACAATTTTAGATATTTAACAGGAAAATACTGTCCATTTGGAAAACTTCTATTTTTAGTCATGTTAGCTAACCTTCATGATCAGAAAACAGTAGTAGCTGACCAAGTTTTTTACGGTCAATGAAAGATTTCTCAGGTAAAATTTACTTCAGCATTTCTTGGAAATGTCTGAAAGTGTACAAAACCACAATCAACAGTGGATTTTGATAAATGACAATGCTTCGCACTTAACCTTTGTAAAAAATATTTATAAAGAACAAGAACATCTGAAAAATATTGTGATCTGAACAAAGATTTCTTCCTGGCTTATTAAAGACCAAAAGCAAAAAACGTTTACTAGTTTTAGAGAGGTCTTAAACATTAAAGTATGCTTCCCAAATATATGATTCGTTATTAGCAAGATTACAGTATTCATTCAAAAAGAAAGTTTAATGAAAAACAACTGTCTGTATAGCAAGTAGTATATCTACTACATTTAATATTAACAAAGTTTCTTCTAATGCTTGATGGATGTTCAATACAGTTCCATGTTTGAATTCTTCAGCTTAAAAAATCCAAGGCTACCCTGGTTTATAAACCACAACATTGACATAAATAAATGAAGATTCTCTGTGATAATGTGGCAAGTTTCAGACTTTTTAAACAATTTTTCTACTGGATAACTCTGACAATATTAATAATTGAAGGAGTTAAAATTATTCAGCTATCGTAATTTCCTGCATATTGCCCATAGGTTATATATTTCTAAACATAGAAAAAAGCCCTCTGCAGGCTATATGATAAAATGGGCTATCTGATTAAAAGTTTTCCTAAAACCTAAAAAAAAAACGCGGGCTGAAGCAGATGAGTAGATCATATTTAAGTTTGTTAGGCCTACTATTAATAGTAGGTAAATATAGCAGATAAACCGTGGACAATATGCTGGAGCGGGCTATTTGAAGGCTTTAAAACATAAATGCAATATTTTGTGGAATGCCGGCTAAACAACAGAGCGGGTAATATGCAAGAAATGATGATGTTGTATTTGGTAAACATGAAATACGCCCATAATACTACAGTGTTTCAGAATACTGAATCTAAATCTTAAAATTACATTTTACAATGTGAAAAGAAGAACATTTCTCATGCTTGATATGCAATTGATGAGAAAAAAAATAACATTGAGCAATTTAGTGTGGCATTTATAGAACTTTCATTATCTAATCTTGTGGCAGTGTCTCAATGTAGCACTGAAAATTTTATGTCTGCTATGTAGCTTATGATCTGACTAGAAATAGCAATTTGAAAGCTCGAAAATTCTTTTGTTGGAAAGAAAATTCCTTCTAAGATGAGATCCGGGAATGTCATGTCCTAAAGAAACTGTCGTCAACTGAGTGCATCCATATCCATTCCTGCTAGCTGTAACTGCATGACGTGTTGATACATTTTAAGTGCTGGGCCAAGTCGTATTGACAAACCAGTTAATACATCGCTTCTTTTCATCAACAGCAGAGACTGACCATCTATCTCCTGAACAATAGAAAATATAAATTATTTTGCCATTCACAGCAAGTGATGAATTCAAATATTAACTCAAATTTTCTTTTTATTTAACATGAAAACAATTTTTTGGGATAAATTGGTAATTCATCTTGATATGACTGAAAAATTTTCACATTTTCATTGTCATGCTGAGAAACAAACTTACTAAAAACACAGTTACACAGTAATACAATTCTTTGTTGGAAGATACAGCAAGTTAGACTGGTGTGCACATAAAGGTTGTCACACTATACACCTACTGATTAGAACTTTTGGCAGAAGGGAAACTTAGAGCTGTTGTTAACACAAAATTTGACAAATAGGTTAACATTACATGTACCTGGTGTTTTAAATGTCAACCACTTGCTTGGATACTGACCCAGTACTTACTACACATTCTTACCTGGCTTAGTGACCCACTGATTTAAAAGCCAACCTGCCTTATATGACCTAAATGTATAGCTTTTTAAAGCAACTTTTTCCAACAAAAATCACCTGAATTAAGAGACCACCTGTGCTATGTTTTTGTGTCTTCCCTTAGTGACCCACTGATTTAAAAGTCTACCTGCCTTATGTGACCTAAATGTATAGCTTTTTAAAGCAACTTTCTCCGACAAAAATCACCTGAACTAAGAGACCACCTGTCATATGTTTTTGTGTCTTCCCTTGGGCAGTCCTTTAAAACAGTTCTGACTGAATTTATACTGTTATGACAATGCAATAGAAAAAATCTTTTCCACCATCATATATCTCTGGCTGCTTGAACTTGGTATTGTAATTTAGTGCAGTAGGGTTAACATTACCTGGTCCTTCAGTGCCTCAACCTGTTCCTTGAATCCCAGCTCCGAGAAGAATCTAGCAACATCATCAACTGACCACTTGGAGGCATCAGGATAGTTATCATCATTAATACTGATATCTGCCAACACTGTACCTGGCGCCTTCTTCCTACATATCTCTGGCTTTTTCTTTGACTTTGTCTCTTTTCTATAACATAAAACATAGTTAGGCATATACATTATAAATATTAAAAGAAAAGTCATTACAACATTATTTTACAGAGATATGAATACAATTGAGCCTTATAAGTGGTTACGTAATTAATCCAGATGCTTCACCTTCTGAATTAAATTTGGCTAGAGAGGAACTTTCACAAGCAAATTGACCTGCACTAGCAGGCTATAATTCACTTTTATTTTTACATTTTAATTAAGCAGATCAAGACCCAAGGTAAAGGTCACAAAGTCAAGCGTAGTGTCAAATGAAAATTCTTTTCACGAGGAATTTAGAATCTACACATTAACTATTGTAATCCCTCAAAATTAAAAAATTTAATGTTTTTCCTTCTGTTCAAGAAAATTGTACATCAACTTGAGTATTATACAAAAATTTCTCCCAAAAATGTGATCTGAAAAGCCAAAGTAATACAATAGCAGGCAACTGATCTTAGCCGGTTACTGCTCTGTAAACGGTACTTACATGGCGTTTTCAATTTCTAAAGCTTTTAATACTTTGTTGGTTATTGAATTAGTTCATATTGTTTGACCTCTCAGCAGGATTTCATTTAATCTTTGTGCAACATGGTATGAAAAGGAGAACATTGAAGATAGAGTTATAAATCAAACTGCATCTATATGTCTTTACAGTGTTACTCTATATCTATATCTTTACTCTTATACTCATATACTCATATGTAAAAAAGAGATTTGTCTACATCATTCACTGGGAAAAATTAAACCAACCATGACATTTTCTTAGTGTCCTTACCTGAAAGACTCCTCATCGTCTGAGGTAACAGGAGAATCACATGGAGTGGGTAAGCATGATGCTCCACTTCCTTCTGGGATAAAGATGAAATGTGCATTAGATTTGTGTAATCATAAACGTTCTAAAATTGACCAACAGCCACCTCACTAAAGAAACAACCTAGCAGGGTTACTCTTGAACTTCAGTTCCATATCATTTTTCTAAGCTACTTTGAGAAAACATACTGGTAATATTTCAGGTG
>JACSZP010001852.1:6969-36476 GCA_016161895.1 Pinna nobilis
AGAATTTTGTGATTCAAGAAAAATTTCCCTTTGCAGATACCTTTTAATAAATGACATTGGTTTAGATGTCTGATTACAATTAAACAACAGTGGAATTTCTAATTTCTTTGTACTTTTCAACCATTTTACAATGTAACCCTAATTTTGGCTTCCTATACAATGGCTAAGAATATCCCAGCACATTTCTCCCTCTATTATGCTTTTGCACGTTTCACAAGTAAGAAGGCTATATGATTACATGTGATTGGTCAATTTTAAAGCGTTAGTTAAAGCCAAATTGGCAAGAGTCATGACATCATAGTGATACTACCAACCTACCACCAGAAATTGTGCCAAATTCTCACATAATTACAAAGCTAGAGGTAGCAATCTCTGTGATTTAAATTCTAATGCTCTAGCCATTGTATCAAGAAGGTGCCCTAAGAATCCGATTTCTCAGAATGAAGTTGGATATCATGAAATCCAGACTGTTTTGGTTAGCTTGGCGGGATGAAAAATCTGAAGAGCTAATGCCATATTCCCAATGGTGTTGTTATGTAACTTGGGCTCTATCTTTTGTACCTAAAAAGATAGGGCTTTCATTTAGGATCATGGCCTTTGACCTAGTGACTTTGACCTACTTTTAGAAAACTTTAATCCTATTGTTTGTATATTCTACCACAGTCTTGAAAACACTTATAAGTAAACAGGAGACTAGGTGCTAAAGTGAAATTTCACTGTTGTGGTGTAACCATGGTAGCAGAGTCATTTTGAACTGTTCTTAAAGAATGATTTGATTTCTTATCTTCAAAGTTCAAAAATAGGAAGACAGCAAGTTTTGTATGACTTTTCCCATTTGATGTTAAGTTTGTTTGTAATATGAAATCTTAATGCCCCATGAAAAAAAAACATTTTAAAAAGAATTTGTGCAGCGCAGAATGCAGAAGCACACACCAAATTTACAGCCCTTCATGTGCATTCTGTTACATATCCATATAAGTGAAAGATTCTTGAGTAGGATGTGGGACAACAACAAATGAAGAAAGTACATATAAAAATAGTAAGAAAATGGTAAATTGATAAATAAAAAAACCATTTGTAGTTGGGAAAAGAATAATTTCAAATTTAATTGTACTTTTCTCTCTAGAGCAGCTCATGTCATCTTAGACCTATAGTATCTCTGGCAAACCATTCGGCCTCATTTCAGTGACTTAAATGTTGAGCTTTGATTTCCATTTTCTGCATTTTCACAAAGTTGCTCAATTCACAGACGTTTGGTCATTTAAACCAGAAAGTCTACAATAAAGTTTGATCAAGCAAAACAGAGTTTTTTTTTATGTGAATGCAATTTTATATTGACATTGCATGGTTCATATGCTGTTTATTCTTTTTTTCAGTGTGTGTGCTCGAAACCTAAAATAATGAATTCCTTAAATTGATTCTCTCCCCTTTATCCCCCAAAACTTTGCAATTTCTATAAGGGGTCATGTTCTATATTTAGTACCTATCAATAAGTTGATCATCTTTTTGAAAATTTACCACAGAGGTAAAATGTACTTACCCAAAGTTTAACATTTTTTAATCAACAACAAATTAATTAAGATGTAATACAAGGGGCGTCTTTATCTCTGGGCATATTTGAATTTCAGAGTTAATGTAGTACATTTGATTTGATAGAGAATATTAACCCTTTCACCACTGCAGACTGTAATGGACTGGTCTGACACAATAGAAAAGAGCATACTACATTGATACGTAGGGGTGAAAGGGTTAATTTTGGCTTCATCACAAATTAATGTGTGTGTATAACTAAATATTTACATTACCTCTTATACCATCCCTACACAATATGCTATCCAACTGTTATAAGTTAAACGAAAACCCAGCACCTACATGTATAAAAAAAATTCCCATAATTCCATGGTTCAGCTCAGGGTTAACCATGATAGCAACCAACACACATACATGTGTACCAAATTCGATTCAAAATGGGTTTTAACTAAAAATTCTCAGATAAATCTACTAAGTCTTGTCATATTTTATCTTTTTATTTTGTAAAAGAAAAAAAAGTTTCTGAAAATGTCTAACCTCTGAGCTGCACCACGCAATCCTACACTTGACTACCAAGTTACTGCTATAAGAAAGACTGCATTATCATTTTTATAATTCAGTTTGATGTTTGATTTAAATGCAAAAGTGAAAACTTCATAAACAGTCCTTTTAATTAACATGTAAACTTAATTCTCATTGATGAATTTGAAATGCATGGGATGTGAATTTGAGACAAGTTTTTACTTTTAGAACTAGAATTTAGAGAATCGTGTGCAAGACCAACTGACAAAGTTGTTTCATTATCGATTTGAACATCTTCATATTTCAACTAATTTGATTAATTATTCAATACCTACATGTAGATTGTTTTTCCTTGAATTATTTATTTATCATGAATTTCAAAGGGCTATCATTTTGACTCGAGAGTGAAAAAACTGAGTCAAAGATGTAGCCCATTACCCATATTTTCTGCTTTGTCAACACACTTTTAAGAGACATATCAATGATGGATAAATCCAGTTAGGTGACATACATCTACAATGTATGCTGTAAGTCTTTTCAAATAATGGCACAGCCTGGAATAAAATTGTCAAATACAATTATACGTGTAACAGAGAGGGAGGCAATTACAATGTCAATTAAGATAAGTTACTAGGGCAGATACACTGTGTATAATATGCCCCATCAAGTTATTGATATGTTACTAATCAATATAATATAATATAATGAATATGTTATATATGTTGTTTTTTTTTTTTTATCATGAATTACTACTGTAAATTTTACTTAAAGCAAAAGTTAAGTTTCAAAAGGGATCAAATTCTCATGGTACAGGTAAATGCTATGTTTGAAAAAAAAAATTTTCTTGATAATCCCTGAATGTATAGTCAGCAAAGTTCAAAAATCCACTGGCTATAATCAGTAGACCATTCTGTTACAGATGAAAGCGCTCCTCCCAGACCACCACTTCCAGAGGATTCTACCCCTCCAAGACCCCCTCCCCCGGAGACTGATGACGAAGATGAGGCGGCATTCCCTACCCCACAGGCAAACCAGCCCATCATGGTATAAAACCTTTTGTTTTATTTTATATTGTTTTATGTGATTCTGGTCAATATTCTCAGAGGCTGTTGTGTCTTAATATTTAGTGTGTTTGGCTTCTGATTGTGAGGTCATGGGTTCAAATCCACACCACATTTTGGTTATCTTTCCTTATTTTTTTGGATGAATTAGAAAAAGCTAAGGTCCTGTGTCACAAAAGGTGTTGGCATGTTAAAGAACCCTCCCTGCTTAATGGCTATAAGAGTCAAACATAGGCAAAATGTGTTGCCCTTCACTAGTACCCGGAGAGTCTACATATCAGTGAAAGATTCTTGAATGGTATTTTAAACACGCTACGCTACATCCAACCAGTCAAAGTAATTACACAGTGCAACTTTTTATTGAAATGTGGTGTTAATAACCTGGACATTGCCAACAGGGTTCCATTGACAGGGTTCCATTGACATATATTTTGATGATTTTTGTTTTTAAGGCAGGGCTCACCCTGGACTGAGAAAATTGTTAGCCAAAAAATTACCCAATCAAGATTTTTTTTTTTAGCCAATTGATAATTTCATCAGCCAATGAACATTTACGAGTATGAGAAGTCTGTTTGATAATTTACATACACTGACATCTACATTGTACTACAGTACTAGCACTTATGGCATTATAACCAGTACATGTTGAACTGTCTCCCTTTAAGCCTTGACTTTCCATGCTAAATTATATTTTAACAGGTAGGCGTAACTTATTTGAACATATGAGACCATTACCTTTTAACACAGCGGCAAAAAATTGTTAGCTAGAAAACTAGCCAATTGTTATTATTTTTAGCCAATATCCCCCAAAATTAGTCAATGGCTAAATTGGCTACCTACAGGGTGAGCCCTGTTTGAGGTCAACATTGTGTAGAGCATTGAAAAAATACAAAACAAAACAAAAAAGCAAACTACCCAACATGTGGAAATACCGGTAGGACAGATTATTTTTCCATTTGAATTACTATTTCTTCTTTATTCGGCATCTACATATTTTCCTCTTTCCTTTATAGATGGCAGCACACGCTCTCCATATGGAGGCCAAACAATGGTCAAGTAAAGACAACGAAATCATTGCTGCAGCAAAGAAGATGGCGCTAATGATGGCTAAACTCAGCCAGCTTGTCCGGTTAGTGGCACAAAGAATGCACATGACCCAGTCAAAGTGGATACATGTATCTTAAAAATATTTTGTTGTTATTTATTATCACTTCAGAGTTCAAAAAGTAGGACAAAACGTTTTATATTTGTTTATCATTTTGTGCCTTGAAATAAAACACTGTAACACCACTCATTGGTTTTGAACCATAAGTGGTAGGGCCTAACATTTGACACATGTACAGTACACTTGCTTTACTCAGCGATAAGGTTGACGAATCTGTACCAGCCTAGTGATGCCATGGTAAGTTGTCATATTATAGGAAATCAGTCAAAATGGCCACAGTAGATAATCAGCATACCTGGGTCCAAATTTCAAAATGTGTATGACATGATATATGATGTTCAGTTAACAAATGACCTTGACTTTCAGAGGTATTAACAAATGACCTTGACCTTTCAGAGGTGAAGGAGGAACTAAGAAAGATCTGATCGCCACAGCCAAAGCTATCGCGGAATCATCAGAGGAAGTGACAAAATTAGCAAAGAAACTCGCTGCTGAATGTACCGACAAGAAAATGAGGACAGTAAGGGAGACTTTACTTAACATTCAAATACAGTGAAACATTGCTATCAAGACCATTGATATGACTGGCTAAAATTGACTGTAAATCCGAAAATTTTCCCAAATCAGTAGTCAACATTTTTATGCATGGCACTATTTTTCCTACTACTGTAGTTTCCTTATTTTTTGTGAATACTTTATTCCACAAATTTGCCGTATTCTATCAAATCGTGAGAAATCAAAATCGCAAGTTCTCAACGTGAAGGAATTAAATTTCGCGGTCTGAACCCGGTCTTTCAAAGGTGGAAACAAAAACTGGTCTAACTGTATAATTCTTGGATGATTAATTCATAATCTTAGATATAAAATTCACGTTTTATGATTCTATCGAGAACAATATTGCAAGACCAAATAATGGCAAGAATTTAAAATCCGTGTGCGCGTCCACTCTCGAAATTGTGCAAATGTTAATTCCTTACTTTTATTCGGGAATCTACAGTATATATGTAATAGTTTCCAGGAGTTTATGTTATGTTAGAATATAAAAAAATACATTTCTTTTTGCAATTATGCAAAGTTAAAATTCTTGCAAATAAAACATCAGTAAGGTGATCTCTGTGGGGTCAAAATAGCCGAGGATAATGATAAACAGTGTTTTGATTGGTTCTTTAATGTCAGAAGGGTTCCTAAGTAAGGTGGTTGCTAGACAAGGTTACACAGTATGGACAAGAGTTTCAAATGTTTGAAATTGTAATGTCATCTACTTCACAAATTATTACTTCATTTAGTGTTGAATCTATGAACTGAAAAGGGCACACAATTTCATATGCAAAAGGGCACTTACAACACGTGAAAATTGGTTTTGAGGGCACCTGAACAATAATGTTTGCTTATATATCCTCCACATTCTCATATGAAATACCTTTCATTGAATGATAATAGAATATCTTTTGCTTAAGAAACAAATAGCTTTAATAACTTTTATCTTGTTCAGTCTCTAAGTCCCACAGGTAATATTTCTGATTTAGGAAAGGGCATTGCACTGACAAAAAAAGGCATGGTGTTTCAGGAAAAGGGCATGGTGCAGCAACATGCTATGTTGCTCTAGATTCAACACTATTCATTTCATCAAATGAAGCATTCTAGATTAAATTATCAATAGAAAATGAATTTTTTCACACCTCTGAGGTTTTTTTTCCCCTTAAAACATACAAATTACATGATGCATATACATTGAATGTGTGGTAGTTTACCAGGGACATTAGTAATCTCTTAACATTTTAAATTTTATCCAGAATTTGAAATGAATTTTTTTTCTTACAGAATCTATTACAAGTGTGTGAAAGAATTCCGACTATCGGAACACAATTGAAAATTCTCTCGACTGTCAAAGCCACAATGCTGGGTGCCCAAGGTCAGTATTTGAATCTTTTTGAATCAGTACACATGTGTTGTACAACTCATTTATTCATTTTTTTTTCTTACATAGGTAAAAAGGTAAACATTTTTATGACATTTTACATTGTCAATGTCACTTCACATTATGGTAAACACAGACTTCTGCAACTTTATCGCACACAAATTTCACCGTTGTATCAAATCATTTTTATTATCTCTTGTACACCATTGAATATGATTTGTGTTTAGTGGAGCCTCATTAATCCACACACCTATAATCCAGATAAATAAGCTACTGGACGAAATTTGCTGGGAACAGAATTGTCAAATTGTAGTGGCCATTGTATTAGGTTCGGTCTAATCTGTTAATTGAGACTGTTTAAGGGAAAAAATGCAAAAATTGTCACATATGACAGGTGGTCTCTTAATTCAGGTGATTTATGCAGGAAAAGACATTCTGGGTACTATACATTTAAGTCACTTAAGACTGGAAGTCCTTTAATTTGAAAGGTCGCTTGGGCAGGTTAGACTTTATACTTCAGTTGTCCATACACTCTATTAACATGATGATTTGTCATGTGAAAAAAATGTATGGATTAAGCCTTTCACCACTGCAGACTGTAATAGACTGGTCCAGCACAACAGAAAAGAGCATACTACTTTGATACTTAGGGGTGAAAGGGTTAATAAGTCTCCACTGCTCTTACGGATCATAAACCAAATGGATGCCAGCCATTGTTTTTTTTCCCTAAGATATGTACGCTTCATCGTTCATATGAAAAGCAAATACATTTCACTTCTACCATAGAATTTGTTACAAGGATTGTTTTTCAATATTTGCTACTTTCTGCTATAGAGCCAATACCAAGTCCGGATGGAAGCGAGATTGCGTGTGGTAAATTTCTAGTTGTGATGTATGACTTATAATCGCCATCCCTCCACCCGTACTAATTCCACTAAATTACATACAGTGTGTGATTTGAAAATGAGGCACAGATGCCATTACTTATTTACAGTTCCTTAGCTGTTGTCAGTGTGTTGCATCTAAAGCAAGTACTAGTCATTCTGAATCAAGAAAACTCCTCAGGTTGCCTGTGTATAAAGGACATTTTTGGGGGAAGGGCAGCGGACAGGGGATTTGGTGAGAAGGGGATCAGAGATGGGGTTGCATAATTTTCTAGAAATACAGTTTTGCATCTGAAGTAAGAATTCCAAAGCTTGCAATAACAGCCATGGATATCAAGCATTGGTATCATGATGTAGAGTCAATTGAGGCTCTGAGTCCTACCTGACACTTGACTGGTATCTTGTCCTCAAGAGAGACAGTAAAAAACCAAGGTCCCAGTGACCTCACTGCATAGGATAAAGACCTAAGCATTGTTCAGATTTGTAAACCCTGAATCCTTTGATACAATTGCAATACAAAGAGGCCTAAAACACTGGGAACACTGCCATCCCACAAAAACTAGGCTTGGTAGGGAAAAGTAGACCAATGATTGTCTTAGAGAGCCATCAATGGTTAATTTCTTAATCTCTTGGGAGGGATGGGGACATTGATTTCTTAAGTCTTTTGGGAGGGATGGGAGTATTATTTTCTGAGCTTCTTTGGACGGTGGGGGATATTGATGGATATTGATTTTTGAGTCTCTCTGACGGGGAGGGATTCGATTTCTGAGTTTCGTAGGAGGAGTGGGGATATTGACTTCTGAGTCTCTTGGAGGGCTGGGGATACAGATTTCTGAGTCTCTTTGAAGGGGAGGGCACATTGATTTCGGAAGGATTGAAAGCAACACTGAAAGCTGCTTAGAATATAATTAGTGCACAGGCTAAAGAGACTTGTGAAGTAGCACAGATTTACTGCACGAGAAAAGTTGAGAATGCTGTGTGAATTTAATGTTTAGAGACATTGTGAGTATATAAAACACCGCTTTAAGACACAGTTGTTTTTTTAAAAGTAATTTGAGTTGTATTTGTGTGAGTTGATGGTTTCCGAGTTCTGATACAGCACACATTTACAGCATGTCCACAAGTATGTCTGTTATTTTGAAGTGATTGTGCATATGAGAATTTAGAGCATGTTTTTGCAACTTGTTCATACCTGGTAAGTACAAGTACTTAGGAATCAAGAACAAAAAGGATTCAGGTAATGCGTTGGAACCTGTCTTAACCCTGTCAACACCACAGACCATAATAGACTGGTCCAAGACAATTGAAAAGAGCATACCATTTGGATAATTAGGGTTGAAAGGGTTAAGGTATCAATATTGTCTATCAAGACAGGTGGTTTCTGACGACAGATTTTGTGTTAGGGATTATGCAGTAGAACTTGTCTTGTGTCACAGTAGGTGTCAGCAGGTTAACTCGTTGACCCCTACAATTTTAAAATGAACACTTCCAGTCAATAAAAAAGGGATCTGCTTAAATGTGGCTTCAGGGGGCCATGAGTTAAAGAACCCTCCCTGCTGAATGGCCACAAGTGCCAAGCATAGGCCAAATGTGTTGCACTTCACTGGCATATGATGACATCTCCATACAAGTGTTCACTTCTTGAGTAGGATGTTAAACAACATCACTACCAGTTAACTATAAGGCTGGATTACCATTTAAGAGTAACCGTTATGCAAAACTTTTTTCTCTGTTCAAACAGGTTTTGTGTGATATTGGCTTTATGCATAGCCAGTTGAATGGCCATAAAATATAATAGCAATGCTTATGTTGATTTACAGCTGGGTCGTGTAAGTGTTTTATATTGCAACCATGGTTAAAAATAAGCTTGATAATTCTCATTCTTTTGCATTGACCTTGAATGCATGGATCGTGTGCCTATTTGATAGTGGCGTACCATAACCTGCAATGTACTTATGACTTGACTACTTCACTGTTTCTTTCAGGATCTCCGATTTAATCAACCATTTGTATCATAACAGTAATTCCTGTTATAATGATGATTACATTTAACTGCATTTTACTATTTATTGTGACTACTGCATGGTGATTTATTTCATATTATGATTGTACCTGACTACCATCATAAAACCAATCAGCTCATTTCTCGTACGAAAACTAAGACAAAGATTCTTCAATTTTAACCCTTTCAACACCACAGACCATAATGGGCTGGCCTAATACAATACAAAATAGCAAACCTTTTTGATACTTGGGGTTGAAAGGATTAATGGATAAAGTTTTGTAAAAAAATATAAAAAAATAGGTCAATAAAATCATTTTTGAAAACTTCTGACCTTTTATAGGTCAGCAGAGGTCAAATAAGTCTAAATGTAGTATGTACTTGTACTTTGTCATGGTTACTGTATTGCTTACGGAATAGAAATGCAAGAATATACAAATTCTTATTTTTTCTTTTTTTTGGTGGGGGGATGTTTATGTTTTCAAAAAGCATTCATTCTCTTGTGGCATTTAGTGTTTTCAAAGTGGTTATCTCCCCTACCAAAACAACAGAACTTTGTCATGGTTTTCTGCACAAACAAATACATGTATTGATTATATACATACTGTAAGTTAATATTAACTTTAACTTTTTTCCTATTGTGTAAGAGTTAATTGTGAATGTTTCTCTTGTACCTATGTAGCAAGGTTTCTTCCTCAAATATACACAATTGAATGACTGAAAAGTTGTTGAGAGTAGAATTAAATGAGACAAAAATATCTCCCTACGATGGGTGTCATACCTGGAGCAGGAGTTGCTTACCCTTCCGCAGCACCTGAACTCACCCCCGGTTTTTTAGTGGGGTTCGTGTTACACTATTTTTAGTTATAAGTGTATTTGTGTATTTCTGTTTATAATTTTGTCTCCTTTTTGTTTTGGCCACGATTTTGTCTGTCCTTGACTTTTTCTATTTGGAATGCCCCTTGGTATCTTCTATTTCACCCATTTCAATAAAAACTCAAGAACCAATTAATCTAAGTCATTGTCTATCAATAATGGGAATAAATTTCATTAGCCCACAAAGAAAAAATATATGGTTATTTTTTTGTCTTATTTTTCAAAAGTTATCATCAAACTCTTACACAGTAGGATGAATTCATTGTTTAATTCTTGTATCTTAATCATTGTAATTGTGATGATCTTATTACTTATTCATACATTTATCAATGTTCAACTGTAGATTAGTTTTACTTTGCAAGAAATTTTATTGCACTTTTCTTTGACTTTCCATTGCTTGAACACAAATTTATATGCAAAGTCATTGGACGAGCTGACAGAATTTTTTACTCCCACTATAAAATGGCCGACACACAGAGTGTTTCTCATATGTTCCATCAGAGTCATTCAGAATTTTTGTTGTTTCTTAACTTTGCTTCCAGCAGAGGTACATTTGTCTTTGAGTGGCTACAATGCATCTAGTTTTGTAAAGTTTTGTTTCCTTCTTTAATTGGACCACTGTGGCTCAGTTGATAGCGTACTCACCTTCTAATCATGAGGTCATGAGTTCAAATCCACACAGTGCTGCAGTTGGCTCTCTCTGTCTTTTGGATGAGACAGTAAAAAAACAGATCCCATGTTACACTAGGTGTTGGCATGTTAAAGAATTCTCACTGCTCAATGGCCATAAATGTCGAAAAATAAGTCAAATTGGTCACACTTCACTGGCATTTGGGACGTCTTCATATAAGTGAAAGATTTTTGAGTTGGCATGCTAAACAACAATACAACCAATCAATCTATCAGAATTAAAATATTTTGGAAAGTGTCCATGTTGTGTTTGCAAAGTAAATTTAATCTACAGTGTATGAATTATGCTTGTGATGATCTTCTACTTATATTTGATAATCTACAGTATCTTAATTAAGCTTGTGATGATCATCTACTTATATTTGTCCTTGTGCTTTTAATTATCTTAACTGACGAACAGCTTCGTTAAGCTCTATTCCAGTGCATGCTGATTTTATGCTTATGTGTCGATGACCATTTTCTAACCATGCATCTTGGCTTTCTTTTTTCCTGCTGCTTCTGGTTACCGTGGAAACAGAATCTAGTAAGTTTTCATTGGGCATTTCAATAGAACAATTGCTAGTACTGTTGAATGTGTATCTGTTTATCATGATGCCCAATTCTAAACATATTATTTTGACTGATGTAAAATCAAACGGATACCGGTATATTGATAGATATTCACTTATACAGTGGACCTCATTATTAAGACCACCCAAGTGACTGGCTACAATTGATCTGATTAGTGAGGTTGTCTCCTAAATGAAATTGAAATAGCCTAAAATAAAAACAAGGAGACTTAATTCTGACAGCCTTTATTGTGAGTTGGTCTCCCAAATAAGTCTTTGTGCGAGGTGCCATTGTACATGTGAAAACTGCTGTGGAATTTGCCACGCCTACTTCCCAGCTAGAGTGGCAATCATCTCTCAGTAAGAGAATGTTGAGTTCAAATCCACATAATGCTAAGCCTTTTCTGATCTCCCGAATCAGCAATTTCCTTGGAAAGTTAAAAACCTGTTAGGCGTTAGCAGAATGAGGTCCTAATATTGTTTTTTATGCCTTTATCTGCCTCATCTTGACATGATTTAGTATGAGACGCTCATAAAAACTGCAAAACCAAATTAGATTGCTTTTGCAATGAATTTTATGATCAATACTTCATGATTTCATGATCAACCTTGCTATTTATGTTGACTTGATAGTGAAAGACACTTCATATTTGAAATTAATACCGTTCTTGACCTCCAAATAATACCAAGGTCAGTGTCTTCTTGACCATGACCTATTTCCTAAAAACTTTACGAGGGGTATTTTTTTTTTTTTCAACATGAATGCATCTTTTGGATCACACCTCTATCAATCACATGATCTTCACATTTCCTTTCGTTACACGATTGCCACATTTCTATGGAACTAATTCATCGACCACATGATACACAATAACATTTGTGTGAAAATATTGTTTCTAAATAGTGATGGAGTGAATCTAGAAGACGTTATCCAGCGCTAGTCTCATTTTTACGGGAAGATTATGTAGAGTTACATTCCTTAACCCTAAGAGATAGTAGTTCTGCACAAGCAAGCATTGTTTTGTATCACTCGGTACATGAGTTAGTTCCATTTCTGTGCAATATCTTAAACAAATTTTTATCAAACTTGGTATTTAGGTCAATCTAACCATCTTGATCTAAAGAACATTTAGATTCACCTCGATCTATAGAATAATGAATTTTTAATCAAACATTATTGAAAAATTTTATCTGGCTCCAAATACATCACTTTTATCCTTTCAATTTGTGAAAATGTTTCATATCATCTTATTTCATTTCATTGTAGGGTAAATGAAGATTAATTACATGCCAACTTATCACTAATATTTTGGGGTTGATGTAGAACAAAACTTATTTCACAATTTGTGTCCTTCAGGTAGAAATGTCATGATTATCTCCCTTGTTTGAACATTTCAACTTGTTTCGATAAATTGATTTAGACCCATAAAATTAGCAGATATACATAACAGGTCTCTATTTGATATTTTTGGTCAATAAAGTACCATCTTATAAACACATTCATTTCATCTGTATGATAATTGTTAAACACTTATGAATATTCATGATTTTAGGTTCAGAAGAGGATCAGGAGGCAACCGAGATGTTGGTGGGTAACGCGCAGAACCTCATGCAGGCCGTGAAGGAAACCGTCCGTGCCGCAGAAGCTGCATCTATCAAGATCCGAGTAGATTCTGGATATAACGTCCGATGGTTACGCCGAAGGCCATGGTACACATCATGAACTAGCAGATAGATAGGATTTACAATTATACTATGTATATTTTCATTGGACTTCCTAACGTTAGACCCTAGTAGTATGCAATAAATTTACTGTTTATATGGTATTATCAAGTATTATGTATCTTATGTAGGCTACGAATGCAATTACCTAAGACGATCACTTTAATTCAGTTGTGATCACTGCTGTTGTTACAACTGCTGTATTCATTATATTATGTCATTTAACGGTCATAAATTACTTTTTTGTTTTGGTTTATATTTTTCCTGTAATGATTGTCCATTGGTTTATCTGTATTCTATTTTTTTTTTAAAGTTTTTTTTGTATTTAAGATTTATTTCAAATTCAGATTTAATAATTGTCATTCTATCGGCGTAAATAGAAAAGCTTCACCGTTGTCGGTCAAAACAATTGACATTTTTTGTTCCTAGAAATGAAGATTTTTAAATCACTTGATAGAAAGACTCGGAAGCATATGTATGATTTTTGTTTTTGTCACAACACTTCAACTATTTGTATAACTTTTGAATGATAAGGGATACAGCTTTAATATTTCATAACCTGACCTTGACTTTGTTACCTTACCTTGATGTTTGACATTATGTACATGTAATCACGATGCTGCGTCTGTATTTTATTCATGTATTAAATCATGTGGATTTCAAAGTGGGAGGAGAAATAAGCAAATTATATGTATAGACTGCAGCAATTTACCGGTAAGGGAAGAGGTTAGTTGTGTCTGTAGTATGTCAAACCCTCTGAAGATGTACAAACTAGAATGTGAATTTCCCTTAACAACATAGGGGCATTACTGTGTTTCCATGGAAACATCTGCGAGCATGACAGTACCCAGTCTTTCATACTGATGAATTTTACGTTTAAAAGCGTATCATAGCAACAAGGTTTCAGACAGAACATTGATGGTAAAATAAGTACTAAGAAGAATTAATTTAAAATTTACGTAAATTTAATTTTAAGATTCACCAGTCAGATCAATAAATTTCTTTTAGAGTTTTCCCCTTTTGAATTGACAAGGTTTTCATCTAGTTTTTTAGTTGTTTTTTTTCGTGGGCATTAATAGTGCTCAAATGTTTTCAATCCCCATCACACACAAGTACCCAAAGCAGTGCTCACCCGGTCTGTCGCCAGTGTCGCAATTTCTTATTAAAAGTAGCGACAAAAAAAATGCCAAGTGTTGATTGACCATTTTTGGTATGGTTTGACATTGTTAATTCATATGCATCTTATTTATGTAATTAAAGATGACGCATCAATAAAACTAATGTGCGAACATTTTCATTGTCAGTGCTCATACAAGGTACCTTTAGTTCACGATAAAATGTCCAAAATGTCAGAAAAATTGTGACAATAGATTCAGACCCGAGACGAGCACTGCTGAAAGAAGTGAAGTAGGGAGGAATCATGTAGGTGTGGATACAAGATAATTAGGTGCTAGTTTATTTACTTTGTCATTTATCAGATATTCATCACAGCACCCTGAAGTAGCCCTACACACATACACGTACAGTGGAACCTTGCTATAAAGACCACCCAAGTCACTGGCTAAAATTAGTCTGATTAGTGAGGTAGTCTCCTATGTGAAGTTGAAATTCATGTAGCATATAAGAGTGCTAGAACAACTAAAATATGATTTTCTATATTGGTCTGATTAGTGAGGTGGTCTCCAAGTGAGATTGTCTGTAGACGAGGTTCCGTTGTATTTGCTTTGCATTATGGGTACAGTATTACCTATTTATGTGTCAGGAGACCATTGTAGATGTCATTCACATTGATGTCATGCAATTTGACATGTCTGATTATTTGAATTTTTTCCATGGATTGTTTAAATTATTTTTACATGTTGTACTGTAAACAAATGATCTGTTATTCATTTTGAATGTTTAGTCAGGGAGGGTTGCTTTTGTTAACTTGTTATGTTTTTTTTTTTTAAAGTTGTTAATTAATTAAATTACAGGGTAACAAACTAGTCTTCTTCTAACGGGAGCTAACGTAGCATTTTTACAACCCAAGTAAGAAATTGGCACAAAATATTTAAGTTAATTGGAAAACATATTCAGAGATAGGTTATTTTGATTATTAATCTTATCAATAAACCAGGACTTGGCACCATAAAACCTGACATTTTACTTAAGTCTGATAGTTAACTCCAGCTAATACTGAATTCTGATTGGCTTATACCCTTGATTTTTGAAAATTCTCAGACTTAAGTAAGTTTTCAAGTTTTATGGTGCAGAGCCCTGGGCAACTTTGACCTCGTATGTTTATTCTGGTGAACTCCTTAAGGATCATGGGGCCTTGATGGCCAAATGGTCCAAGAATTGTGCTTGTTATAAATCATTGAGTCTCTCCCAAGTTGATGTTGTGAGAGAGCTTGCCAGTTTATTTGGGAAAGGCCAGCAGTCTCCTTTTGGGTACGATTGAAATCATTGAGTCTCTCCTAAGTTGATGTTGTGAGAGAGCTTGCCAGTTTATTTGGGAAAGGCCAGCAGTCTCCTTTTGGGTACGTTTGAAATCATTGAGTCTCTCCTAAGTTGATGTTGTGAGAGAGCTTGCCAGTTTAATTGCAAAAGGTCAGCAGTCTCCTTTTGGGTAAGTTTAAAATCATTAAGTATCTCATAATTTGATTATGTGAGAGAGCTTGCCAGTTTATTTGCGAAAGGTCAGCAGTCTCCTTTTGGGTACGTTTGAAACCATGTTCTCTCCACCAATAATGACTAGCTGCCACCAATAATGACTAGCTGCCACAAATAATGACTAGCTGCCACCATATGACGGAAAGAATGTCAAGTGTGGCGTAAATTAAAAATAACTTATACAGGATCATTGTTTTATTATCAGCTTTCTAGAGTTTTACAGTGGAACTTATCGCTACAGACCACCCTATTGGAAACAAAAATGTTGTCTTGTAAGACAGGTGGCTGTTTAGTAGAGGATTATTTTACTAATTTTCTTATATATTGTTAACTTTTCATGTTCTCTCACGTTAATTGCTTTCTAGTAGCCTTATTTTCCTATAAAAAAAAGTACCAATATTATAGGTTATCTTTTTTTCATCTATATTATAGGTTATCTTTTTTTCATCTATGTGACATTTTTATAAAAGAATCGATCCAATTAGTATTTTCAAATTTCTATCGATAAGATGAATTTTCATTGCAAATATTTCTTAAGAAGAAGGTTAATATTTACAATCTGCATGTGTGTGATATCATATACAAGAGATTTGATTGGTCAGAAATTGATGAAGAAGAATAAATGTGATATTTTTATCAACACTTATAGTCTGGATGGTTTGTTATAACAAATTCATTAGTAAAAATTCAGTGAATTTTTGCCATGTTTATAATTTGATTTAAAATTAACTTAAGAAATAGTTCATACGTCAGTAAAAGAAGAATTTTCATAGTTTCTCAATCAACTAATATAATGATGCTGTAATTTATTTTGAAAGAATTATGTCAAATTATTTGCAAATTTTTAGACTCATTTTGGCGCTATCTTATATCTACATAGTGTATACCATATTATAGAATCATGTTTTTGTTTACATTGTTGCAATTAACAAGCTTAAAAGAAGTAGTGCCCAATTTTTTTTTTTACACATATATGTATATTGTACTTTTCTAAGTTAGTGCCTATACACACACAGTGCATGGTTTGATTTAAGCTTTGTTTATATAGGTTCACTTAAAGTTAAAAAGCACACTGTTTCTTTTTCACTATCTATATGCGTTTTAACAATTATTCTTTCAATTAATTTGAAACATTAGATGAATAACACATTTATGCAATACAATTGATTTTTATAATTACTGAATGATTATTTACAATATGTAAATATATTTACAATGAATATTTACAAAATGTAAGTGTATTTACAATGTATATTTACAATGTGTAAGTATATATACAATGTATGTTATGTCTATTTTCAGTCTAATCAAAATTCAGTTTTTAATATGCTCCTTTACTGATTGTCACCAGATTATATGAAGTCTGATGGCAAGGGTGAATCCTATGATATCTAGGTCACAAACCTTAATTTCTTGCATATGCATAGTTTTATTTTAACCAATGATTCATTGCTTTTCAAACATGACTGTTGCTCAATCAAATATGAAAACAAAAATCAACAGAAAACACTTAATGAACTGAGAACATCAATTTGACACAATATCTGTACATGTATTATCTTCTGTTGTAGGGTTATCAATAATTCAGAAATTTTCTTCTCTATTAATGCACTTGCTGATGACCTGAAATCCACAAAATTTGATTGGTTATGACTGATGTCATGTGATTTGCCCTCTCAATTTGATTGATTCTAACAGAGTTCATATGATTTGCCCTCCCACTTGGGTTTCGTTAGGTCTTTATAATATGAAATCTATCAAAGGAACACATTAAAATTTTAATTTGAATTAGACTGACTTATTTTATCACTTTTATTGGCTGTATATTCTTATAATGTGCAATTTATTTGTAGCTGTTGATATTTGTATTGCCACTAGATTGAGGACATGTGAATTTTTCCTAACATGAATATGTAGTGCCTTACTTAGACGTTGTTTTCTTAATGTTTTTAGGATTTGCATTTGAACAAATGCACATATAAATGTAAAATAAAAATTGAAATGCTTCATTTTATACCTTTGTTTTTTAACCTGTGCAACTTGGTTAACTTGTGGGTTCTAGTGCAGCACCTTATGTAGATCTTTTTAAGTTTTTGTTGACCCCTTATTGACAATCAAATTGTGAAGTTCAGTTTAAGCTGTGGAAGAGAACTCCCAGGTATAACATACACAGGTAAATACATGTACCATGATCATATGGAACGACATGCATGTAGCAGCTAAATTTGAACCAGCAGTAGGAAGTCTCAAAATTCAGGGGCCACAATGCCGAATGGTCTAGTACCGGTAGTTAGCATGCTCAACCTCTGACCCTGAGGTCATAGTTTTGAATCTAAGTCACACTGGGGTTTGCTGGCCCTGTCTTTTGGTTGAGACCATAAAAACTTAGGTCCTGTGTCACAATAGGTGTCGGGTTATAAACAACCAACCAACCCAAAATGAAATTTTATATTCCTTCAACTATAGACCCCATGTGTGTGCTAGTACATCATATTTGCAATAAGTGAATTCTCCTCCACCAATAAAAACGGGAAGCCACCATATGACTGAAAGATTGTGATGCAAAAATCCAACATGGATGATAACCATGCAAAGCGGAATTCAAATTGTCATATGGATTTACAGTAAAACCTGTGTTTTTCAGTCAGTTCCTGTACTAATCAAGTAGTTTGTTACAGAGGGGTGTCTGCTGAATTAAGTGTGGTTATTGACTTTCAAAAAAGCCATATGCATATTCACCACAAATTAATTAACCTTTTGAACACCATAGACTGAAATGGACTGGCCGAAACATTAGAAAAGAGCATACCATTGTGATACTAGGGGCTGAAAGGGTTAAGTTGAAAAACACTTGGTCCATACTGATGTTGTGTTTACAGAAGCGGTTGTTGCTTTCCATATGACATGTGATTGAAGGAGTGCTCTAAATACAAGTCATAGCATAGGCTTTTGCTTATTTAGAAATTGTTGATAACAATGAGATTCAATTAACCCTTTCAACCCCAAGTATCAGAATGGTATGCTCTTTTCTATTGTCTGGACCAGTCTATTTCGGTCTGTGGTGTTGAAAGGGTTAAAGGGAATCTGTCCGCTGATTCTAGGTCTGAAGTGCAGAAATTATACATACTTGGGCCACTGTCTACATCTTTTGTCCCATTGAAGGAGGCATTTGTTTGTTCAAGACAGACCATTTTGACTCTAGTCTAGGGACATTTTCTGAGGGTATTTTGGCCAAACTCCATCTCAAACACTAAACTGTAACTGAAACCAAACTGACTTCAAGTACTGGAAGAGAAAGGAAATGGTGATGGAAAGGGGATGTGTGTAGAATGAGTCTACATGTTGTGTAAATGCAAACCTATGAACAGCAATTGGGGGCCGAGTGGTTAGCGTGTTCAACTGCGAATCGGAAGATCCGGGTTCGAGCCGTGTCAGTGCCACTCCCAATTGGCCGTCCCTGTCCTTCGGATGAGACAGTAAAAACAGAGGCCCTGTGTCACAGTAGGTGTTGGCACGTTAAAGAACCCTCCCTGTTCTACGGCCAGCAGTGCCGAGCATAGGCAAAATTTGTAGCCTTTTACCGGCATACAGTGATGTCTCCATATGAGTGAAAGATTCTTGAGTGGGACGTTAAACAACAATACCATACCATATGAACAGAAATGAGATGGACATACACCGTCTGGAAAAAAAATGATGGTTGCCCTATAGTGATATAGAGATGGTCAGCATAGAGAGGGAAATGGAAGATCAAAGATGGACACGGGGACAAGTGCCGCACCGGGCAGGGAACAAACAAAGGTGGCGTTTGAGGGCAGACACCTTGCATTTAAGCCAGTACAGGGAGAATTACCGCTAAGTTTGTATGGTAATTTCAAGTTATTCGGGACTTCTCTATATCCCTTTGAAATATAACGTGACATATGATATGTACATGTACTGGGATTCCTATCTCCCAGCTGTTCCCCTAAGTGTCACACATTTGTACCAGGCCTTCTCTTTACCTGTGCCTTTTCTGGCTACGTAATACTAATCTATAATATCTAGTGTATTACAAGGTATTATGCTGATGACATAATCTCCAGAGATAGCCGATGTCCTTAAGCAAGGGTCATTAAGTTGAGGTCATGTAGTGAAATATTGACATCCAACACAAATGGACTGTACACCTGTCTTGGTCACTCAATGGTTAAGAATACCTGCCTGATGTGACCTAAATGTTTCTTATACATTTAAGTCACTTGAATTGACAGAACATTGGCATATGTGACCATTTTTAAACTCTTTCACCACTGCAGACTATAATAGACTGGTCCAACACTATAGAAAAGAGCATTACTACATGTAGGCCTACTTTGATACTTAGGGGTGATAGGGTTCATCTTCCCTTGGACAGTCTCTTAAAACAGGTAAGACTGTATTATTATCAAAGCAATTTTTGTATATATAGTGCTTGCCCCGATCCAGGGGGTCGACCTTGTATCATTGAAAAAATAGCCCTGTTAAAATAAGGACCCAAGCATAATTGACCAATGATGGTACATGTATATACTTTGCCGATTCCAGGGGGGTCCGGACCCCCTAGTTCTGTGCATGCAGTGGAATGTACTTCTGATTATTATTCAGACCTTCCATATGAATGACTAAACATAGTCTAAATGGTGAGGTGATTGGTGATCTATTGTTCAATATCCCATGAATCTTTTACATGTATGGAGACGTGCACATGTACATGTATGTCCCTGGTGCTGGTGAAGAACCTTAAATTTGACCTTTGCTTGGCCAAAAAGTCCCAAAATGCATGTGTACAGTCAAGCCTCATTAATCTGGATGCCAATAATCCAGACGTTACACTTTCCTCAAGATTTTTTAGGAACAAAATTTTAAAAAATGCACTAATCATAATGATAGACATCTCTCAGGTAACTGGACTCTTCACTTATCCAGACGATTTGCTTGGGAACAAAAGTGTCCGGATTAATGAGGCGCCACTGTATACAATACTTTTTTTGTATTTAAATAAAGTCTTTGGTGGATCCAGGATTTTTTTTCAGGGGGAAATGATACTTGTATACATACAGTGGAACCTCACCGAAAGACCACCTCACTTAGGGGACCACCTTGAAATAAAGACCATCAAAATGAAGTCTCAATCATTATTATAGACTATTTCAACTTCACTTAGAATAACTCATCACCAAAAAGAATAATTCTAGACTGTCAATTGGGTGGTCTTAATAACCAGGTTCCACTGTAATTTTAGGCTATATGATCAACTCCAATACTAGAATTTTAAGAAAATTTTGTTTATGTATATCATACTCATAATCAAAAGGCAAACAAAAACAAATTTTTAAATTAAACTTTCATTAGGAGTTGTTTCACTAGTACTTCCCTTTCATATTTACTATATTGGCAATTGGGATATAGGGGTTATCCATACATTTTTAAATTTCTTCCGGTATCGATTTTTATTTAAAGTATAAGTACACTTGCATGCGTTGATCTAGAGGGGGGTTGAGAGGGTCAAGACCCCCCATAGGATTTGCAAAATATATACATGTACCAATATTGGTCAATTACATAAATGCCTAGATTCTCATTTTAACAGGGTAAAGTTTTTCCTTTTAACATGCTGGACCCCCCTGGAAAAAAATCCTGGATCTGCGCATGACTTGTACCAAAGCTGCAGAGATTTTGCAGTTATTTTCTTTGATTTTTAAGAAGGGTATGGGTTGTTAAACTTGATCATTTATTTACCTGCAGGAAAATGTGTTTTATTATCATTACATTTGATATGAATATTATGAAATTTTACTTAGCTCATTAAAATGCTAATTATCCTAAAGAGAAATTAAAAAATTTCACAGGCACTTTGTACCGGATATGTTTTTGTGTAAAATAATTAAGTCAGAATACAATATTTGTTTTGAAGTTGGCTACAATATTAGATTAGCATTTAGATAATTTTTTAGCCAATAAAATGAAAAATATGAACACTGAATGTTTTGCACATGTATGCTTACAACACTGGTCAAATTCATCCTTACTAGACCCAAGTAACCTCCACCCACCCACACAGTTAAGGAGATAATTTTTATGTAAGATTTTGAAATCCTTCAAAGAAAAAATGCATATATCTCCCCCATGAAAACACTTTAAAATTCTCTAAGTAAGATTTATAGCCTTCCCATGGGGATTGAAAAATACCCCCATGGACTTTTTCAAGTTTAGCAAGTTTTAAAAGTTATAGAAATGAAAAGGCTGGCTGAAACCAGAGACATATATCAGATTCATGTACCGGTGCATGTTAATTATAAGTCTCTGCTGAAACGATAAGACAAAATTAAGTTACGGGTGCATAAATATTTTAATAGGCCTAGCATGTATGCCTCTGCTAGAGGTAAATATTCTTATTTTACTTATCTAAAACGTGTAACCCCCCCCCCCCACCACCACCACCATCAGCACATACAACCACCCACCCAACACACACACGTCAGTGGCAGTATATTTATAAAATTCATTTTAATATATATATTTTTGGCAGATCGAATTAAAATCATGTTTATGAAAATAAATCTTTCAAATCAGGTGAAAATGTTCTGGACTTACACACAGTTCTGTAATCTAAAGAAAACTTTGATCTGCCCCCTCACGTAGCTACAGTAAACGAAGAAGGTATTTTACTATTTTGACTTTTCTTACCCCTTAAGGAAAGTCAAAATAGTAAAATACCTTCTTCGTTGCACTGCAACTACCTCCTTAGGTTTAGTCTACTACTTTCTCTCATTTGAATTCCATTGGTTGATTATTTTTATTAACTCTGTTCATTTAAACCCAACGGACATTCACACGCTGTTCATGTTAGATTTAAAATACCTTTATTTTGAAAACGTATCATTCAATCTATTCAACTGAGCATAGCGTAGCCCCACATATATAATTCTCTTGGTTTTATCTACAGATAATGATAAGCCTCAAGACGTTCCGAGTTGACACGAAACAAAGAGTATGCTCCCTTAGGCACATTCAAAAATTAACTTATCGTCCGAAATTGTGTCAATAGAATGCGTCTGTCAGAATAAGATTTAATACTATATTTTATATAAAAGTTTTAACTAAATTTTTATACAGCTAAATATTTTATACTTTCAATAATTCCACTCCATTTCCCCTGAATATTTCCACATGCACTGACAAATATTTACAGGCACGGGCACCTGCTTGATATGGTGAGTGATTCCCCAAATATGGCAAATTGTATAATGTCGTCGCCATAGAGTAGCCAATCAAAATCGACGTATTTAAACCAGTCATTGAGATCGGCCAATCAAATTAGAGTATTTCAAAATTACTATATCTCTTTGTTCAGTGGGTTGAACTCAAAATCTACTACGGCAAGTACTACAGGTGAATTTCTACTTCCTCGGATTTTATTTGAAACACAAATTTACAGTGATTTTTAGCAAAATCGGAGGTTGACAACTGTCAAAGCAAGGTAAGGAGCACATGTTTTTACAATCGTCATTTATTTTTGCAGCCTAAAACTACGAATATTATTTAAAAAATCATGTTGTAAATTATCAGTGCATGTCCTGTTCCGGGAATTTGAATTTGTTCACTGTTTGTGTGTTTTGCAGGTTGATTTCGTTCGATCGGATAGTAGATCTAGATACGAGTTTGGTTTTCAAAAGAGTAATTCTGTTCTAAATGTGTTTTGTTGTGTTCATTCGTGGTATATATCTAGATTTTGTTGTGAAAACACAATCGACATCGTGTAGACCACAGATATATGATAGTGGCGATCTATATTTACCTCCGCCTCGAAGTGGTTTTACTATGTTCTATTTTTAGTCATTCATGGCGATTTTTTTTCTCTTGCAGATTTTTGAAGTGTTGCATCTACAAATGTCAACGCAAACAGGATGACAAGCATGGCATTTTGTAATCCAAACGACATGGATTTCCTGGATAGTGTTTCGATGGAATGCGACTTACAACATGAAATGGAAAAAATATTACAAAATTCAGACTTTCTTAATAATGAGAACAGCAACCAGGGGAGTAGCCACTTTGATTTTGACACAAATGGACAATCATCTATTGATGAGTGGATCCAAAATATTCAGTGGAATGATGTTGCTAAAATTCAACAGAATTTATTAGATAACTCTTTTGAAATAGAAAATAACAATCCAAATTTGCTTGTCAACCCTCAGACTGTGATGCCAGTCACTATGGCCCCTGCCTATCAGAGTTCCCCAAAGAAATCTCAATTTGCTCAACAGTCCACGCTAAAGACAGAAACGTCAGATGGATGTACAGATGCCAACGGCTCACAGCAACCAGGCACAAATTACGGTGCCCCTCAAAGTCCACAGTTAAAAATTGAATCTGTTGTCAGCATGTCTCCCCAGACTTCAAGTTCACAAACTCTGAACCAGCAACATGGCTTCGAACAGAACAACAATCGCATTCAGATCCAGTCTGTGAGGAGTATTTCTACTGCGGCTCATAATTCACCTGTACTTGTGGAACATCTTCAGAACGGCTTACAAAACAGACAGTACTATAACGCACAGAAATCGCCAGTCACTGTGTCCATTTCGAACATTCAGTCCACAAAATCATCCACATATCAATCCCCGGATAAAGTATTTCCAAAGCCTGTGTATTCTTATAGTTGTCTAATAGCTATGGCTCTGAAGAACAGTAGAAATGGGAGTCTGCCTGTCAGCGAGATTTATAGTTTCATGACGTAAGTATCACAGCAATTTTATCAATTTTTTACAGAGGAATTTAAAAAATATTATCGAGTGGAGCCTTGTCTCAAGACCACCTAGCAATAAAGACCATCTAAATATTTCAGGTTATTACAACATTACGGGAGTCGGGAGACCACAACAATTCAGACCATTTTAGTGAGTCAGTTGGGTGGTCTTGATTGCCACTCCCCAGGTTCCTCCGTATAAGGAAGCTGAATCTAGAGCAATCTGTTGCACACTGAGTGATTTAAGGGCCACTTGATATGTGCAACATTGTTTTGGATTATATTGGGTATCATTTCTGGTTGTGTACCTGTATCCATTTCAATTTAAGGGCTTTACTAAAATTAACCTGCATCCCCAACAAAAATTAGCAAATTTAGGTACTGGGATTCCACTGTAGTGACTCACTAGTGTACGGTACCCATACCAAAATCATATTGAAATCACACAAACCAGGTACCAAGTTCAGTAGAAGTTAGAACTTCAGTCTACATCAGTACATGTACTGTTAAGTAATACACATTTGAGGATTCTTTACCTTGTGACCTTAAAAAACAACCTGTGACCTATAATCTAATTCACACATTTTTTTGGTGCAATACACTATATAACTATTTATTAGGGTACATGTAACTATTACACTAGTACCGGTAGTTGTATCTGGTAAAGCACAACTAAGTGAGAAGCATGGCAATCTTTATCGATGTTTAGATAAAATTCTAATCTAAGAATTCAAACCTTGTACATATGTACATGTATTGCAGATGGTCTACCATAAAACCATATCCTACATTGACACATGTACTACATGTAGTATGCATTTGGTTGACATCACCTGTCTGACTGTCACCTTTAGTCATGGTGCTCCTGTGTTGAGTCTTGACTTTATACTATGCATTACATATATTGGTGGTTAGCCCTCTGATCAAGAGGTCATAGGTTTGAATCTAAACCATGTTGTGGTCAGCTGTCCCTGTCTTTAGTATACATGTACAGTGTTTTCCTTAAGAACCGGCTGGCGGCCAAATTGACTGTTTCAAATGATTTTCTGACCGGTTCAAATCTAAGTTTCAAATATTTTCTGTGGGAAGAACCCCGAGATTCCCCTTCTTGGCCTATTCAATTCACCCCCAGATCCTCATCTTGGCCTGTTTGACTTTGATGCACTTTCAAGCCTGTTCTATTAAAACGAAGGGAAAACACTGCATGTACATTATGTTTGTGCTGATCATTTTGGCAAAATTTGCTGCCCTGACTTCCCCTACACATGATGTCTCCACCATTCATACATTGTACATTAGCATTTTATTTAACTTAAATGAAAGATTCTTGAGTTGGATGTTTGACAACAATTCATTTGAACAGTCAACCAACCTTGAAGTGGCTTAGTGCCTCTTGAGTACTTTCCTAATGCAGTAATGGGTATAGTGGAAGGAGGAAAGCTGCATGTACATTTTATGTACACTGAGTACAGATATACCTGGTACATGTATGTCCAAAAACCCACACATACACGCATAATTGAACTCAACAATACTTGTGAGATCACCCCTCGGTTAGGCAAATGTGGTCTTTCAATACAGGTGGACTCTAATGACAGGTTTCATTTTTGTTCATAGATACATCAACTTCAAAAATGTTCTCTTAGAAGTGGTGATAACCAGTGTGGTTCAAGTCAGGCATTAAACAACAATTTAAGAGGTGGTAGTTTAAAACACATTCATTTGATCTATGATTTCTTTTTTACATTAGATCTAGATTTATAAGGGCTTTATAGCATAACCTAAATCTCTGAAATTCGAATGTTTTATTTACATTGGTTTTTGATACCCATCAGAACAGAGGCAACTACATGTAGGCCTACATAATGATACCAGTACACATAAATCATGTCTCTGTTTGAATAACTTGTAACTTTTATCTTTCACTTCTAATGCCATGTGCTTGTGAAGGAACTGCAGTGTATCATCTGTACCAAATGTACTCCACAATTCAAGTATTGTTCAATAACAGGAATTTGAGATTATTTTACAACAGAAGTTACATATAGTTCTTGTACATGTATGATAAGTTAGTCCCAAAAAACAACAGTAAACTTAACATCATAACTTTCCAAGAAAACACAAGATCTAATCTTATGGCTTGTAATGTATTATCTCATAGAGTAGAAATGCCAGTTGTCACTGTACTGTGTAATATAGATAATACCTGAGGTACCTGTGTACAGGTATAATACAGTAGTATTCTTCACCTGTCATGCTTCAGTAATTAACATGTTGACAAATAATTAAGTAATTGATTCGTCACCTGGTGTGCTGTCAATCGCCAAGCTGTCATTCATGGTTGGAATGTTCTAATGGAATAGGTGGGGGTGGTCAGATCTTTGTTTTCAATGTGTACTTTTAATTTTATCTCAATATTTTATGTTTTGATTCTTGTGCTTTGATTGTTTAACCCTTTCAACACCACAGTGACAGACCAAAATAGACTGGTCCAGACAATAGAAAAGAGCATACCATTCTGATACTTGGGGTTGAAAGGGTTAATGGAAAGTCAAAACTTAAATACAGTGGAACCTCGTCTTAAGACAACCTCACTTTGGTGACCACCTCATACACGAAACAGAAACCACCAATTTTCAGTCTGCTTAAATCAGTCACAATGCTTGTAGTACAGTGAAACCTTGCTAATTAAAGACCACCAAAGTGGCTGGCTAAACTGGTCTTATTAGTCAGGTGGTTTCCTTTTTATAAGAAAAAAATACATATCATGTGAAGTACCCGTATACATGTATGCTTGAACTCTGAACAATATTCTAAAAAAGAATATCCTGTCCTCTTGCAGCAAACGTTTTTCCTTGGCCTACGGTACATTTGTACATATACCCCTTGGTCCCTTACAAATTTTGTTTTTAAATACTGGCCTAGTCTCAAATGTATGTGTGACATAATAATTGCTAATCTTACATACATGTACATGTATACACAATGTAAGTTCAGGTGATAGTCAAATAACATTAACAGTCAGTAGTCAGCTGATATTGATTATGATGTTGATTTACATATCGATCTGTACATCTACCGTACAACTAAGATGTCTGTCTTCAGGGCAGTGTAACTCGGTAATTTATGACCTCTTATAATTTGATAAAAAATTGTCAAACATAGGAAAGGAATTTTATTGCTTTGGCTGGTATTGTCTTGATTATCTGTATTATTCACCAATGGATACCTGTGTTTATGATAAAAAAAAATACCACATTTTGAAAAGGAAAATTTTATGGGTGTTTGTGTAAATTTGTATAAATCTTAATTGTTATGGACTGCCATTGGGGAGCTTTATTCATAATTTAGTATAAAAGAAAGAAAAGAATAAATATGCGCGTAACATTTGTCTATATTTTTTTCATATGTGGACAAAGGGCATTGAATTGAAAAATATTTTTAATCACCATTTATGAAAATTCCTTTAGAATTGTATATGTACACCGTTCAACTAATTATTTCTTTCCATCTTATTTCAATAAATTATTTTTCTTTGTATTTGTAATCATTTGACTTTTTTTTTTTATTTTCATTTCAGAGAACATTTCCCTTATTTCAAGACTGCACCAGATGGCTGGAAGGTAAATATTTAAATACAATTTATTCTTTATTCGTCATATGATCTTTTTAAATATGAATAATGACAATTTTTATATAAGGCTAATTCTGATTGGCTGCATGTTGTCACATGACTTCATTATAGATAACAGGTGTTCCACTTCCAAAAACATTTTTTTTACCTTACTGTGATTAAAATAGGTTTTCTTTACATTTGTATCTACACGGTATATTTAAGTTTAACTGGAAATCAACCGGAGTTCTATTAAGTTGTAAAACAGGTGATTTAAATCTCTTGAATGGGAGGTCAATTACAACGTTTGTATTATCGGAATTCAAAGTTCAAAAATACACAATCTGTTTAGAGATATTGTAGAATTCATGTTGGTTCTTGATTATGTACATAGAGGAAGAATAAATAATCTTCCAAACATCTGTTCCCTTCTTTGTTCTATAACATCTTTCTTTCTTATTTCTACGTTTCTTTTGTGTCTCGTATTACAAATAAATCGATTGTCAGAATGTAAACAAAGACGATGATGATAGACTTTCTCCCCTCTGACGATAGGTTATTACATGTACTTTATCTTGTAACGATAACTCGATGACAAAATTGAATCAACAATAAATTATCCAGTTAAGAGATCGGAAGAACACTGAACGGACTTTGCTAGTATCAATTATACTAAAACCTTCGATATTTTTTTAGTAAATCAGACTTTTTTCAATAATTACAGAATTCTGTGCGACATAACTTGTCCCTAAACAAGTGTTTCGAAAAGGTAGATACGCCCAAAGTCAATGGCAATGCCAAAAAGGGTTGTCTGTGGGCCCTAAATCCAGCGAAGATTGAGAAAATGGAAGAAGAAATCGCTAAGCATCGGAAGAAAGATTTAGAGTCTATACTGATCAGTATGTCAAAACCAGGTAAGAAATCACGCTCAACACACCTGTAGATTTTATTACCGGTACACCTGTACTTTTAGGTCAGGTATCGTGTATTTCGGGATGGTACAAAATCACTTGTTTAAACTTGCTACTTCACTAGGAGATCGGGATATCAAATTAAAGTTGAACTTACATGTATCTTGAGAGACCACTTTTACGAAAAAAAAATTTTTTTAAAGAAATCATATGAATGAAACCTGTTGTAAGAGACCGCTGTTCTTGAAAGACCATATTCTATTGGCAGAATGGGTGGTTTATCAAGACAGGTTCTACTGTGCAGAACTGTGACTGAAAAGGGCAAATAGAAATGTTAACAGTCCATATCAGCCTTTGTGGTATTAATTTGCAATTCTTTTCGACACAATAAGTGATTTACAAGGAAAATTATTTCTTTTTTTTGTTTTATGATAATGATTGATTTATTGGAAATTTCAAGAGAGAGAGGGAATCATTTTTAATTTCAAAGACTTAAAAAGATCGGTAGAAATCACAGATTGCTCGCATGAACAAATTGAAACTACCAGAATACAAACTAAGAATATCATCATAGCTAAAATACATGTGTAGACTGTGTGTGTGTGTATATATATATATATATACAAATGTGTATATATAT
>JACSZP010001853.1:0-11035 GCA_016161895.1 Pinna nobilis
TACTACTGTAAATCCAGTTTTATTCGTGAGAATTTTATTTTCGCATAATTACGCGAGAGCACTTACTCGCCAAAATAAAGTTCTCGCTAAATATACTGACCTGATATTAACATGCATCAAACAACACAAACTTTTAACTTAAATGCATGCTCGCGAAAATATAGTATTGCGAATAATTGCATGACCATCGATTTGCTAAAATAAAGTTCCGCGAAAATTTCTGGATTTACAGTATGTGAATAATGCTTGAGATTAACCTTGTCTTGTGAATTCTTTTGCAGGCAAAATTGCATCCTTGCTGATGAAATGGGCCTTGGCAAGACAATCCAGAGTATTACCTTCTTAAATGAAGTGTCCCTGTATGGTATAAATGGACCATTCCTGGTAGTAGTTCCACTCTCCACCCTAGGAAACTGGCAAAGGGAATTTGAGACCTGGACCAAGTTGAATGTCATTGTCTACCATGGCAGGTAAGGTGCTTTAGCAAATATCAGTGACACTCTATGAACTCAACTTCAGAATGAGTAAAGCAGTTCATTTGAACATAGGCATTACCTGTAGGATAGTGATGCCTTTATAATGAGTTGTACACATGGTAGTACCTTAGCCTGCAGTATAGCAGCGTTGTTATGACATATGACCCGGAACTATGCCCATACAATTTGACATGAATCTAGTCAATATGATAGTATGAGATGCATCAAATTTTACAACTAAAAAAATAAATATTTTGGTAGTGTAAAAATGATGTTGTATAAATCTAACCTCAGAGGAAAAGCCATATGATAGAAGGTATATGCCTTAGAAATGCTCCAGCTTTTGACAGGCTTACTTTGTTCTCTCTTTTGTGAGTTAAAGTTACCTGTTTCCATTTTACCGTGTTATAGCAGAGCTACATAAATGAAAGAGGTTGTGATCCAACTCAACAGAAGTGGAAATTTTTAGACAATAGCTATACATTTGTTTCATAATACCATTTTGGTTAATCAATTGGTCGAAAAACATTGTTAATTGCAATGTATTTATCATAGGGACTACCAATGACAAAGTACTATACAGCTATGTCTCATTTTCTAAATTTGATATTCTTTGTGTGAAGACTGAAGTCTGTTTTAGAACTAAGTGTATGTTTGATTGTGAGCTATAATCTTTTTCTTTGTAGCTCTGCCAGTAGGAACATGTTACAGGCCTATGAGATGTTCTACAAGGACCAGGATGGCAGGAGAATTCCAAACATGTATAAGTTCCATGCTCTTATCACCACATATGAAGTGATCATATCTGACTGTGAACTTCTGAGTGATATTGAATGGCGATGCCTTATCATTGATGAAGCCCACAGACTGAAGAATGCCAAATGTAGACTTATGGAGGGCCTCAAGATGTTTGATTGTGTAAGACAATCCGTTTTAATCTAATGTAAATGACAGTATGCTAATGCAGTATGCTTATAGGGCCATCTACATACGTGACTGACTCAGATTTGATTGCTGTTGTGTTGTTGTCCCACTACCTTGATGTCTCCACAGGGCTCGAAATTAGCACTGGTCCGCTGGCCCGTGGCCAGTAAATAATCCATTGGGCTAGTAAAATTCTCATCTGAACTGGCCCTGTTGTCCAGTAGAAATTCAGTTAAGAAAAGGCTACTCTGTATATTTAAATTACACCTATTTAAATTTACCAAAATAATATATTCCTTTTTTTTTTTATCGTAAATGAAAGTATCCTGTCATTCACACTGTATATATCTGCTGAAAAAAATCCTACAATTTTCTTTTTTATGTGAGCCAGTAGATTTTTTGGCGGGGCCAGTAGATATTTTAAGCTACTGGTCTTGTTGGCCACCTAGGAAAAGGGTTTATTTCAAGCCCTACTCCATGTAAATGAAAGATTTTTGAGTAGGATGTTAAGTAACAATACAACCAACCAACCAACATACCTCAAAACATATTAGACATCTTTTGAGCTGTAAGTTTTGACTAGTTAGTGGCATATTGTAAAAGAATCATGGTGCACAAGTCTGATGTTATCTGTTATCTGCCAAAACAAGACAATATAAAACAAGGTTCAGGTGGAGTGTGTAAGTCATTGTTGTGGCAGACTTGCTGTCCTATCCTTTGGATGGAATGGTGATTACCAAGATTTTGTGTTAAAGAAGTTTTCAGTGTAGAAGATCTCTCAATGTCCATTAGTGCCAAGCATTTTCCAATGTTTGAATCCTTGCACTGGTATTTCTTTAGGTATACATATATAAGTGAAATGTTGGAACCAAAAAGCACCACTCAAACAATGAATAGAAGGTTTGTAATTGATAGATGGTAATTTTACCAAACAAGCCCATGATTTATTGACTGTAATCTCATTCTGCAAGGAGAAATAATTTTACTAATGAATCATTAGTTCTTTTGTAACCAACAATTAATTGTGTGCATTTCAACAGGAACATCGAGTATTGCTTTCTGGCACACCTCTACAGAACAACACAGAGGAACTCTTCAGTCTTCTGAGTTTCTTGGAACCAGAGAGATTCAAATCATCAGTGGCATTCTTGGCAGAATTTGGAGAACTGAAGACTGACGATCAGGTGGAGAAGCTTAAAGCTGTAAGTATGCAGGAATCGATTACAATAAATTACAAATAACTTGATGTGAACCTATCTTGCCCAAATTGGCTGTATCAGGCTGTCAATATATAAGCTCAAACTGGTTAAACCCAGCCTATGGTTACCTATCTATTTACTGGAAATATGAGCATAAAGGGGTTAATTTGTGATAAATCAATTTAAGTATAATTGTGTGGGAGCTGTTGCTCATGAAATTGAAATTATCATGTGATATTTTAATACGACACTCTAAAACTCAATGAAGTTAAAGCCTATCACCATGAGGTGCATAAATTATAAAATATCATAAAATCAAGCTACTACAAATTTTGCAGTCATTCCTTTATCATGTAAGTTTATACATCCAGGAGATATTGCTGAATATGAGATAATGTCAGCTGATTATCTTTCTAGATTCTGAAGCCAATGATGCTAAGAAGACTGAAGGAAGATGTGGAAAAGAATCTGGCAGCAAAAGAAGAGACAATCGTAGAGGTAATACTTGTGTTGTAGATTTTGTGAATAAAATGCTTCTTAGAAGCTTAATTTTAATATTTTCCAAAGGTTACTCAGTTTATCAGGTGCCCCCATAACTGAATGGTTAGAGTATTGCCCTTGTTACCATGTAGCATCATGTAGATTCTTGTCAGCCGGGGGTTGAGCCTCGCTGGAGTCTAAGCTGATTATGTGAAACAGTTTACCAGTTTTCTTGTGGAAGGTGGGTTGTTACTCTCTCCTCTACCAGTGAAAAGTGGCCACCACTGTCACCGAAAGGTTATCAATTGTGAAGAAAAATAAAGTAAAACAAAGCAAAATTATCTTTCTTGATATTTGAAGCTTTTATCATGTGTTAAGGAGTGGTGATTATGATTATGTCTGATACAACATCCATATGTTTACAAAGTTGCTTTCTCTTTCTTGTTCAGGTGGAACTGACCAACATACAGAAGAAGTACTACAGGGCTATACTGGAGCGAAACTTTGCTTTCTTATCCAAAGGATCAGGGACATCTGCCAATGTGCCAAATTTACTTAACACCATGATGGAGCTTAGGAAATGCTGTAACCACCCATACCTCATCAAAGGTAATATATCCTCAATTCATGATATTCTCAAGTTTCACTTTTTATTCACTGGTTGAGAGTTCTTATATATATTTCTTCTATTTAAATTAGCCCCAAATAATTTGTGGTTCTTGTACATGAAAAGATAACAGTTTAGATAAATTTTTAGACATACTTATATTTATAAACAATTTTGATTATTCAAATAACAATGTACTGTTACATTTTATGAGCTTTCCAAGAATTTTCCAAAGAAGTCATGTGATTATTAAACAGTGGTGTGAAAAATGTCATTTATTATTTGGGTAGAAGAGAACAGGGACAGGGTGAAGACTTTGATGATATTGTGTAACTATGACAGCAGTTTGATTGGACATCATTGATGACAGAGGACAATGATACTGATGCTGAGTAAATGTCTTTCTTTCAGGTGCAGAGGATAAAATTCTGAGTGAATCAAAAGAAGCCAAGGGAAATAACCTGGACAACATCATCCAGACCATGGTGACTTCCTCAGGGAAAATGGTCCTGCTGGACAAGCTGCTCCCAAAACTCAAACAAAATGGCCACAAAGTTCTGGTTTTCTCTCAGATGATAAGAGTACTGGATATTCTTGAGGATTATCTTGTTCACAAACAGTGAGTTTTTTCAGAATTTTTATACCCCACACACTAAATTTGGGGGGGGGGGACATATCAGATCACCCTGTCTTGGTGCCCAATTGCAGCAGTACAGCATTTCACAAGCAAATTGATTTGTTTTACAATAAAAAGAATTTTTATCAGTACTGCATGTTAGAGCAGACTTCAGGATGAGTCCATTATGATGACTAGAAGATCCAACTCATATCATGGAACAAATCCATGTGTGATGAGAATATATCGTGTTCTGATGATGATCCTGACTGCCTCTAACATGTGTAAATGCTAGTCTAGGGGAGTAACTTCTCTGATTCAACCTGCTGTGTCTAAGGGAGAGATATTCCATTCTCATTAAATTATGAATAATCTAATCATTCTAGCACCTGAAAGTGTTTCATACAAATAGGTCTCTTCACCTTTGTTTTCACATACGCATGTACATGCATACGGAGCTCTTACACTGTTAAGTGCTAGTCTAGCTGTCTGGAAAATTTAGTCCATACTTTTCTCCAGTCTTCAGATTCCATTTACATAATGCTGGTTTATGGCAGTACATGCAATTAAAATATAAGATATGTACAGTGAACCCTTGTTATAACAACAATGTTTGTCCCTATGGGATTTGTCATTGTTTTGAATTTGCTGTTACAAAGAAACGACTGGTCAGCTGAGTCTGACAGCCTTTAGAAGGTCTTTCTGTCATTCTGAAATAACTTGATAAATCTGCAAATTTTCTGATAAAGATATTTGTGTTTACTGGCACACAGTGACTTCTGCGTAAAGTGAAAGATTCTTGAGTGGGACGTTAAACAATAGTTCAACCAACATATATGATCAGGAATCATTGTTGATAAATTTGTGTGTTGTTGTATCACAAGATTTAGCAACGAAAAATGCATGTTTGTTCCAAATTTTTTAATATCGGTGTTGGTAGCTGTAAATTTTGTTTTATCCATGGTAAATAATGTTATGTTTGGTAGTTCTTGGCAAAATCCCTTCGGTAGGTGAAAATGTCAGATTAATGACGGTCAGTCTGACTGCACATGTATGTCATATCTATGATATGGACTAGCAGATGAAAGAAAATGTTTATGCTTTCACTCTTTCACTGATATCAGTGTCCTGTAGATTTAAGACATAACATTTCTCTTATGTAATAGATAGGATGACCAAACTAGCTTTGTGTAAAGAGGGAATTTAATTTCAGATGCAATCCATGACCAATATTTTTTATATAGGCTTATGATTTATCCTTGTTTTAAAGCTTACATCAGAATTAAATGTTAGAAATGGCCAGAATAAGTTCTAATATGATGACTAGAAGATCCAACTCATATCATGGTACAGCAACACCATGTAAGATGACAGATCATTGTGTTCTGATGTGGAACCTGGCTATTTCTAACATGTCAAGATACTGATGCAGTATTTCATCAGATGTTCATACTTTCATAGATTTTAGTCTCAAAAAGAAGAGTTGTGATAACTAGATTTGTGTTAGAAAGTTACTCTATCCTGTTTAATATCTTTGACATTTTAACCTATTTTATAAAACTATGAGGAAGTTTATTTTACAAGCTGGTTGTGTGAAATTTTTTTCTTCACTTGTCAGTGACATCTATGAAACTGATTTCTGTTGGGGCAAGATTTGCTCCAAACCATGTTAGACTTTCAGACTCTGTCAGATAA
The DNA here is from genome assembly GCA_016161895.1 of Pinna nobilis. NCBI lineage: Eukaryota > Metazoa > Mollusca > Bivalvia > Pterioida > Pinnidae > Pinna > Pinna nobilis. The sequence continues at coordinate 5,998 of JACSZP010001853.1, forward strand.
AAGACAGGAAAAATAAATTGTAAATGTATAGGAATTCTTCTGTCATATATGTTTTAATTAATTTGATGTTCTTGTTTTAATGCATACAGTATACCTTTGTTGAATATTACGTTTATCGTATATATGTAGACATGTATTTACAGTGGAACCTTGCTATAGAGACCACCCAAACGACTGGCTGAAATGGTCTGATTGGTGGGGTGGTCTCCAATAAGATATTGAAATAGGCAAAAATGATGATCTGATCATCTGTGAAGTGAGGTCAGAGGAGATCCCCCTGTATATACATTTGTATAAAGGGGAAATTTTCCACTGTTATTTACAGAAATTACTTGGAAAAAATTGATGTTTGAATATTAGATGATATAAGGAACCTTGAGTGTCCTCTGACCACCCCCCTTGATTGACTTTGATGTACATATGATGACTTGCAGATCCAACTCTTATCACAACTTGTGGTTGAGGAATTCTACATACTGCTGATGTACATTGTGGTGAAATGAACGACTACACAAATAACACACTGTGTATCAAAAGCTAGGATAAATTTGCCTCCATACCTTTGGTATACATGTATTTACTTATTGTCCAACATCAGTACAATGTGTTTAACCCTTAGTATGTATATAGTATGGTGTTTACTATTGTCTTAGGTCAGTCTGTTATGATCTGTAGGTTTAATAGGCTGAGGATTTTCTGTTTACAGACAGGATTACTTTGACTTCATTTCTTCCCTCTTTTTGTTACTTTGTTTCCAGGTGGGAGATGGGGGGCATATGTATTCCTCTTGTCCATATTTTATACTTAGCATACATTTGCTCAGTAAATTATGCGTGTTTATGTTTGTTAGAAGAAAAAGCCCTAAAAGTGACTGTTTTGTTGTATTTTGACAGGTATTTATATGAGAGACTTGATGGCAGAATTTGTGGGAAGCTTAGACAAGAGGCCATTGACAGGTTCTCTAAGCCTGAGTCGGACCGATTTGTCTTCTTACTCTGTACAAGGGCAGGTGGGCTGGGTATAAACCTTACTGCTGCTGACACTGTCATTATCTACGACTCTGACTGGAACCCACAGAATGACTTACAGGTAAGTGATACAGGTGTTAAGTGATACAGGTGTCCGCATAATGACTTAAAGGTTATATACAAGTGTAAAGTAATACAGGTGTGCTCAAGATGACTTGCAGGTAAGATATACCAGTAGGTGTAAATTGATACAGGTGTGCTCAAAACTATTTAAATTTAAAATATAGGTGTAAAGTGATACAGGTGTGCTCAAAATGATTTAAAGGTAATATGCAGGTGTAACTAGATGCTGATGACTTAGAGGTAAGCAATACAAGGGTTACAGATAAGTACGTAATACAGTTGTAAGTTGATACATATGATAGTTAGGCAGTTTTTTGTCCTGCAGCAAGTCATATTACCGCTACATGTGATGAAAAAGCAAGCCAACTCCTACATTACTTAAAACAAGTCATGAGTGATGATTTAGGTGAGCTTGATGTAGAGATAAGTCATTTATGATAGGTTCAGCAGTACCTTAGTACAGGTGTGATGCTGATCTTTAAACTTCAGAGAAAGTTTTCAGTTTTGATGGATTTCTATAGAAAAAGTGCAATAAATTGCAAATCTTCCAAATGTATTACCAAAAAAACATTTTAAAAAATGATAGTGATTTAGCCTTTTAATACTTCTTTTTTTTCAGGCACAAGCCAGATGTCACAGAATAGGTCAAACAAAGGAGGTGAAAGTGTATCGCCTTGTCACACGCAACTCTTATGAGAGGGAGATGTTTGATAAGGCTTCACTGAAGCTTGGCTTGGATAAGGCTGTATTGCAGTCAATGGGAAGTGACAAATCTACCCCTGTAAGTAGATTTTATTGTCTTGGTGTTTTGCGTTTTCATGTAATGTAATTCAGATTCTTGATTTCATTTGTTTAGGCCTAGCCATAAATGAAAGCACCAATGAATTAGATATATTAAAAATCACTGATATTTAATTAATATTATTTAAAATATATAAGATTGCCAACTAGACTTGTTGTAACACCAAATAAAGTTTGCGGGATATATACTAATAGGAATCATCCAATTACGAAGTTCTCAAAGCAGATTTTTCTGATATTATAAGGAATAGGGTTTTCATATTTTATACATACCTTTACCATATAAATTACTACATTTTGATACCAAGACATTTAACTAGTGGCCTTGAACTTGAACCTTGATTTTTTTATATTAGTTTGGTTAAGAGGTTCTGAAAAGCAGGATCTGTTGAGAAACTTTTCCTTAGGAGATATTTTGTCCCTTTAGGACTGTTGTCATTATGTTTTGGGAACCATGTTAATGTCTCCAGACAGCTGTATTTTGGCATATTTTTTTTCAAAAAAAAAAGTGCTTAAATATTTGAGTTCCTAAGATTTTGATATCTTAGAATTTTACAAAGACATTAAAGGTATGAATGTGATAGATGCCTTCCAAGCAGGATTCATGAAATCATTGAATTACATGTTATATAAATTATCAACAAATCTTTATCAGCTGATGAAATTTCAAGATGAAAATTTCCATGGTGCAGGAAGTAAACTCAATATCTGAGAATTTTACCATTTTACAAGGACAGTCATTCGAGATAGAAATATGGTAAATGCCTTTCAAACAAGATTTAAATGGGAAAATTTGAAGTTTAGATTGTCATGGTGGTGGAGGAAGCCTTGGGAGGGACTTGAGTAGATTTATATACACAGAATTGTCAAAACATTCTCAATTCATTTTCAGCAAGCACAGATGTCAAAGAAGGAGATAGAGGAGCTGCTGAGGAAGGGCGCCTACGGTGCACTGATGGACGACGACAAGGCAGGCGATGAGTTCTGTGAGGAAGACATTGACCAGATTCTACAGAGGAGGACACAGGTCATCCAGATAGAGTCGGAAGGAAAAGGATCCACATTTGCCAAGGTAACGTATAATAAGTGACCATCCATGCCATGTTTTATAAATCCCTCATCAGCAAGCTGGATGGAACTTATAGCATCCTCTTCATCTGTCCATCTACTGTCTATTATTGAACTGATATTTTTGCTTGCATTTAAATATCAATGGGCTACAAATCCTGTATAAAGGCCATTCTAGTTAGCCTATTTTTAGCAGGGTTGTTACTCTTGGTATAATGTCATTTAGCTTATCAATAAAATATGAATGTGACTTGTTTCTTTATATTGATAATAATTGAAAATTCTTATCATTGAGAACTTAAGCTAAATTAATATAGAGGTTGCACTACAGCGTGTTTACATTTGGGATTAGTTATTCAAGTGTCAAGTATGATATGGCTAAAACTGTGGTCCCATGATAAGCTCCCTCTCTGCCTTGGAGAAAGCCCTTACCAGAAGTTTAAAGTTGTTTTATCTGTCTACATGTATTTTGAAATGGTACCAATTTAAGTTGTAATTCTTATTTTCACAGGCCAGTTTTTCAATGTCTGGGAACAGAACAGATATTGATATCAACGACCCCAACTTTTGGCAGAAATGGGCAAAGAAAGCAGATCTGAATATGGATGAGATGAGCAACAGGGTATGTACACGGGGATACTATGATTGTATGACTGTGCTAAGGGGTATGGTAGCTGCCTCTGCATTCTTTCTCAGGGCTTGGTGCCAATAGATGTTCCATCAGTCATGGACTTGTCCATTGAGACAATCAAATATTTCATTGTTCCTTCCAATGTTCCTATAGGAAGATGTCAAGTTTGATTAGGCAAGTAAAATTGATTCTTAATGCATTCAAAAGTAATTATGAGGTCAGTGAAAATTCTGCTATCCTATATGAAATTAAAACAATACTTCATAATTTTCATGATAACTCTTGTGAATATCTTTTTTGTAATACATATTAAATCTTCTATCCCATTGTAGAATGAATTGATTATTGAGGAACCCAGACAGAGGAAGCAGACGACACGATACGGTAATGATGACAGCGTGCTAGAGATATCCGAGTTAGAATCCTCCAGTAACTCTGACGAAGAGGAGGAGGAGGGCGCAGGAGGAAGTGGAGGGAAGGGCAGACTTAGAGGCAGAAAACGTGGACGCCCTGGGCGTAAGGGCAGAAAAGGCTCTGATGATGATTATGATGCAGACGATGGTGAAGGCTATGGCCGATCTGACTGCTTTAAAGTGGAGAAGAATCTACTTATATACGGGTATGCTCTACTGACATAAAATAACGTGTTCTTTTTAACTTATTGATTGACACTTTAAGGGTATGCTCTACTGACATAAAAAAAAACATTCTTTTTAACTTATGGATTGACACTTTACGGGTATGCTCTACTGACATAAAAAAAAACATGTTCTTTTTAACTTATTGATTGACACTTTAAGGGTATGCTCTACTGACATAAAAAAACATGTTCTTTTTAACTTATTGATTGACACTTTAAGGGTATGCTCTACTGACATAAAAAAACATGTTCTTTTTAACTTATGGATTGACACTTTACGGGTATGCTCTACTGACATAAAAAAAAGCATATTCATTTTAACTTATGGATTGACACTTTACGGGTATGCTCTACTGACATAAAAAAAAACATGTTCTTTTTAACTTTTGGATTGACACTTTACGGGTATGCTCTACTGACATAAAAAAAACATGTTCTTTTTAACTTTTGGATTGACACTTTACGGGTATGCTCTACTGACATAAAAAAAAAACATGTTCTTTTTAACTTATGGATTGACACTTTACGGGTATGCTCTACTGACATAAAAAAAAACATGTTCTTTTTAACTTATGGATTGACACTTTACGGGTATGCTCTACTGACATATAAAAACACATGTTCTTTTTAACTTAGGCCATCAGAAATTAATTACCTGGTTCTCAGGCCATTTTTTAAAAAAAGTGATGAGGGAAGGAGGTTTTTAGCTCACCTGAGCCGAAGGCTCAAGTGAGCTATAGTCATAGCGCACCGTCCGTCGTCCGTCCGTCCGTCGTCAGTCCGTCCGTAAACTTTTCACATTTTCGA
>JACSZP010001857.1:1664-20985 GCA_016161895.1 Pinna nobilis
AGAGTACATTGGTAAATCTTAGCAAAAGAAACAACATTCATATATTCTGTTTACATACTCTCATGAGTGCAGCAAGTATGTAAAAATGATCAACATTCAGTCAGAAGAATATATTCTGACATAATATACTTCTAATTTTCATGAAAACACTTACGCCATCTTCTCCTTCCAGAAGTTGTTCCAATGTCTGTTTAAGTTCAGCCTTTGTTTGTTCCTTAAATACTTCATACTGTCGACGAGCAGCAGCTAAAAACAAGAAAAAATTACTATTTGTGATTCTGAAGTTACAAAATTTAGCGTCAAGCAAAAAGTATGAATTTTGTTGGTTTGTGTAATTACAGTTTAATGCCACTTAAGTATTTTATTATTGAGGCAATATGAAAATGATGCAAGCATTAGGATCTACTTTGAGAATTTCATCCCATAATGCAAGTAATAGTAAACAAGGCAAATTAATCATTGACACTAAATTAATCACTTGGTTATTAATATCTCGTCAGAAGGACAAGAAAAGGAAGTAATGCCGCAGATGGGATTTGAGCCCTCAACTCTGTAGCCTTGAGGCAAGTATTTTATCCCGGCTCTCAGCATATCATGAATTCAGATTTTTCTTCCAATCATAGAAAGAAAAGTATAAATTGATTTTTTTGGTGTTTTTTTTTTTGTGGTATCGATTTACATGTATATGGTATAACCAGAATGTGCATGAGAGTTTATTTTCACTAGTTAGCAGTTTGATATTCATTTCAGAGAACTTGTTGAGCATGAGTCTACAAGTAATTCGCCAATGTTGTACTGTTTCTGTAAGTACATGATCAGGATATGAATCAAATAAATTGGACTTAGAGTGATTGGACTTTTGCAGTTTAAAAATTGAAATACACAACAAAAGCATACCTGTTAATCTTAAGTTTGATGATTTAGCTTGATGTCTCTTAGTTGAGAAAAACTCCTTGACTCTTCTCATCATATTGGGGCTGTAGACTATGTCTAAGGGCTTGGTCTGTATGGATAATCTGTAAACAAATTACAGTATACCATAGGTACAAATTATATTATTTCATGTCTCAAGCATCAAGACATACCAATTACTAAAAATATAGCAGTAGATGAACACTACTGAAATTAGCACTTGTCCATCACTCCTGTACTTCTTATATCTGCAATGAGTCACTCAAGGTCATGCTAAAGCTAGACTGTATGATATCACAGGATATCTTATGAAAGTGGAATATTTGTTCTTGAACTTCTAAACAATTAATCATACAAAATTTGCTCATGTATGGATGAGACAACAAAATTGTACTATCTATTTATGCAAAAAAAAAGATGTTCATGCCAGTGTACTACAGAGAGGAGAGTGGACATTTATGTACAATCTGCATAAAAAAATCCTGCAGAACTAATCTCTGAACCAATACCTGTAGTCTAATCAAGACTTCCTTACCTATAATTTGACTTGCTGTTATACGGACATTTTTCATACATCAGTTCAAAAATCTTGTCTGGACTTTGTCCACTCCCAGAATAAGGCGAGCCTTTTACATTGGACGTATTTTGACTACTGGACGGAGAGGTGCTCAGGCTAAAGAATCGTTCCTGGTGAGGAAAATAGATATGAAATGTTAATACTTTGAAAAAATTCTGACACCAAACATGCTATGATTGAGGTCAGTAAATGTATACAGTGATGTCAAACATGAGTGAGTAAAGCGCTGTCTAGATATGAGAGTTAAATCTTTACTTAAAATGAACAAAAACTGCCTGTAAAGATATTTCATAGACTGAATTCCAGCGTCAAATATTATTTTGCTTTATTTTGTAATCAACAGTATTGTCAAAGGTAAAAGTCTAACATGTATCAATCAAAAACAAGTTGTTTGGTTGGTCATATTGTTGTTCATTGTCCTACTCAAGAATATCTTTCACTTATATGGAGATGTCACTGTATGCCCTTGAAGGGCACCAAATTTGGCCCATGCTTAGTACTTAAGGATATTGAGCAGGGGGATTCTTTAACATGGCTATAAATAATGCGACACAGGGCTTTAGATTTTACTGTCTCTTCCAAAAGATAAGGCCAGCCGACCGCATTGCTGGCCTGGATTCAAGAGAAACAAGTGACAGTGGTCATATAAAACATGTATCACTTCTAAAGGGTACAAGACTGTTTCTTTGTGCTGTAACAATAAAGAGATCTAAGTGTATTATATTATCACTAAAAAACAATACCTTTGGCTGAGGTGAAATCAGATGTGGAAAGACGGAATTTTGTAACAATTTATCACGTAAGTAGAGTGCTCCAAAGCTGACTCCAAACTTCATAGCCTTGGTACGGGGTCTCGTCTCAAATGATAGATCTATTGTTGAACACTCTAGTTCTAACATTGGCACTGGACTAGGGTGAGGCGCTATTTAAAAAGAGACAAAAGGGAATCAATGCAGATAACACATCTTAGTGATTAATGAAAATTTCCATGCATTACTACATTAAATTTGTGAATAAACTTGCCTTCAGCGAAAGAAGTTATTTCGTCTCGGAAGGAAAATTGATGACTTTTTCACTACAATAAACAGCAAATATAGTCAAATTCTCACTTTCTTTTTCCTTCCCCATGATTTGTTATTATTTAGTTGTTTAATGTTCCACTCATAAATTGTTCACTCATATTCACTGTATGCTGGAAAAAGGCACTAATGTGTGAGGGATTTCAAAATGCCAACACTTTCTGTGACATAGCACAGGTTGGTTTTTACTGTCCCAACTGAAGGACAGGAAAAGCAAGTCAGATCTGCTAAGGTTCTGCATATAAAAGTAATTTCACACAATGACAGCAATTCCATAATAATCCATTTATATGCTAGTGATCTGAAATTGATAAAATCTTAATTACAGCTTGCGGGTGATGAATCTGATAGCACTTACAAGAAACATGTTGTCCCAGTGAAGTTGATTGAGTAGTTAAGAGCTGAAATGACCCAGATTCCAACTTTAAGTTGAGCACAGCAAACACTGTATCTTTCTTTAAGAATGATGTGTTCTCTGTTGTGTCCTGTATCACATCCATCAGCTCTTGTTCTACAGTGAAAATGAAAATTACATTAAAGAAATATAGTCAAAACTGCTTTGGTTGGCTGGCTGTGTTGTTGTTTTAAGTTCCATACAAAATTTTTTTCTCTTATATGGAGACGTCACTGTATGCTGGTGAAGAGCGACAAATTTGATCTATACTTGGCACTTATAGCCAATGAGCAGTGAGCTTTTTTTTATAGTGTACCGTACCAACAAATGCTGTGACACTGGACCTTGGTCTCATCCAAAGGACAGGCACAGTCTACATCAGCATGGTGCGTATTGGAACCCACAAACAGAAAGAGAATTTGCTAACTATATGTGCCATAGTGGCCCAAAAAACTATTATTTGAACAACAAATCCATTGTAAGGAGGGAGGGAGGGACTGAAGGTAGGCAGACTGATTGCTCTGTGTTTCTCATTCATTAATTGTGGGGGGATTCATTACATTTCTTCAATCTTAACATTAATCAGCATTTCTCAACTGTAAACAAGTGAAACTACTACTGAATAAGTCAATATCAACACATATCTCTGATCAACATGCATTTTGTTAAATTTACAGGATCAAATTATACAATGTATAATGAATTACCAATTTCTGTTTTTGCCATCTTTGGAGGAGGCTCGCCTACAGCCATTTCTCGTTCTTCTTGTGGGCTGTTTTTTTTAATCTCTGCCTCCTTCTGGGATTCCTGCCCTTCCTGACTAGCTTCAGGTGCGGAGCCATACCACCCTCCCCAGCCTGGGAACCACCTCTGTAACAAGCCTTGTTGCTGAGTGGCCTGGTCAGGTGACTTCTTCTCACTCACTGTCTCGTTTTCTTTCTGCTTAAATATATTAATTTTCCCAATCATGAACGATACAACAAATTTGAAAATGGTAACACTATTATCATAGATATAACTGTATTATAAGTACCTTTTAACTCAGCTTAGGTCCATGAAATGAAAAATAAAACAACCAAACATTAACAAAATTATACAGTGAAACTTCCGAAAACTGATCCCAGCTCGGACAGAATTTGTCCGGTTTTTAGAGGGTCCAATTTTCGGAAGTTCGTCACAAATCAGGATACTGACCTATTCCGCCCCAGCTCCAGTTTTAGAAATAGTGACATGATTTTATTGCAATTTAACTCCTTCTTACATGCTTAGATGCATCAAATATCACATACGACTCTCCTTAAAACTACAAATATCTTGAATCTTATAATTGCATGAATTAGTCATGTTAAGCGCACTTGATGATTCTCTTTTATATGCATATAACCAGCATTGTTTATAACACTCATATGTACCTACCTTGAACAGTTTGCCCTCAGACTTGACCTTTTGGTATGCCACATCTCGGATAATTTTAAGCTCATCAAAAGAAAACTCCTCCTCAATCTTTTTCTTGACATTCTGTAACAATATCAATAAAATCTTACACAATTGTGTGCTGTGGACAGGGAAATCTTAAAACCAGAGGGAAAAAAACATAACCATCCAGAACAAGGCTTACCCAATTTGGTTGCAGAAGGCCAGAGGTCTCTTCAAAGGTACATTAGTATTATATGACTGAAAGATCATCAAGTGTGGCATAAAGTAAAACAAAGAAACAAAAAAACATAGATGGCTCATCTTTGACAGAAAGTTGTGTTAAAGTTTGGTCCTGGGACAGAACTATTTTACATACAGCGGGTAGCTTACCTTTCACAGCTAGGCTACCTGGTCACAACAAGTATTCTTGCCATTAATTGCCTGATGTTTGAAAGACGGAAGTGGTAAATTAGCAGTAAATAAAAATCCAATCGCAATGTAAACTGATTTACTCCTGGGTAGAACTAAATATAAAATCATCTACTCCTAGATGGAACTAAGATTTACCCCAAGAACTCTTGAAAGTATTTAATTCTACCACGCCAAAAAATTCAATATGATAATAACTACTTCACTGAGTTTAATGCTCTCACAATTTATTCAAATATCCATTTTAAAAACTTGTTTTGCCCTAAGGATGGGCCCCAAGTCTCCGAGCTATCTTTTATGACTATCAGTAAGACCTAGGAAAGGGTCCCCCAGTCTACAAGCAATGTTTATTTCTAATGATACATACACTAACCTGCCTTAGTGACCACTGAATAAAAGACTACCTGTCTTACATGACCGAAATGCATGGTTCAGACAATGTTCTTTACTATACACTGTGTATGGGGAAACTTTTGCCCCCCATATTATTTTTGTCCCTTTCGCACTCATCTACAGTGGGCAAATTCAAAACTGCAACATTTCAGTTTCAATAACTACAGTAACTTAACTGACCATTTGCCGACTGTCGAGTTGCTGTGTTGTCAGATATATGGTATATATTCTATGATAATCCCTCATTTGTTTGATTCTGTTTGACAGATACGATTTGGTACAATGTTTATTACGATCCTGAATGCCATGTAGAGTTGCGTCAATTGCATATTTCCACCATTTTGAGGCACTGAATAAGATGAAACAAATATTATAAATATGCATATCATTGCCATTCAAAAGTTGCAACCATCACGTACACTCAATAGATTCAAATATTTGTTTGTATTTCCATAAGTGATGAAACAGATACAATAATGTTTAATTAATCAGAGACATGATAAAATCTGTTTCAACGCATCTACAAAATTCTGATTTACCAATATGTCTAAAAATTCACAATCGTGTAATAGATAATGTCAATCAAAATCATCCTGTAATCCAATCTATATTTTGAATTGGAGTAAAAATGGGAATAAAGAAAGTACATTTGTTGAATATATGAAAACTCAATCTTCTACAATTGATGTTTACAAAATAGTCCATTCAGCATACATGGGTAATAGCACCACTGGTCACAGACCAGTAAGCCGCTAGAACCAGAAGCCATCTATAATTTTGCTGATCGATAACACAATTATTTTAGATGACACTCAAGTTGGTGAATAACTTTCTAGAAAAAATGAAAAATAAATATTGTCGCGGCATATACTAAAGACAAAATATTAAAATAGTAGGCCAATGGTTCTAACCAGTTTGTCATAAAAGATAAAGAATGAATTGGAAAATGAAGATTGAAAGTAAATAATGACACATAATAAATACAGACTTTGTGTGCATTCAGAAAAACAATGACATTTACATTGGTCTATTCCTGATAACTAATAAGAACGTACTTTCCCCTGATAGAACAAAATGGCCGCCACTTCCTGTGCTTCCTCCTACGATCATGTCTTTCTATTTCCTTCAGCCATTGTATAATACTTCCATATTGATCTTCATTTAGTGAGAATGCCATCTTTTCAAGAGATACATCCATTAGGATTCTGGGCATATTAGGAGACCTCAGAGGTAAGGATGATGTGTTACGCCTCAGCTTAGCTTGGGCATTCACAGGTACAAGTATGTGTTCATGGTCCTGGAAAAAAGTACAAATTAATAAAAAAAAACATCAAGGTCATGATGAAAATTAAGTTTTAGTTGAATTAACTAACAGGGAAATATCATATTCTAAAGACTGGCAGCAAACTGGTAAGCAATCCCTGAAACTGTACAATAAGACATTGACCTTTGATTAGGTTTTTTTTTATTACTTTCCTGGAAAGTAGGTCAAACTTGAAGGTCAAGGTCACATGGCCAAATGGAGGATATCAAATGAAAATTCTGGTCACAGAGAATCTATATATTTATTTTGACTGACTTATAGACAGACCGATGAGATAAAATGTCTCTGTGTTTTTGCCACAGAGGGAGACAGTAAAATTAATGCAGTCCCCTCCAAACATTTGATGCAACAAAGTAAGGTCTATGTAACATTACAGCATGTGTAATTTAAATCAACTTGATTGAAAATGTACCTTGTGCTTTGCTGTTTCTGTAGAAGTATACATCCCTCTCTCTAGTTCATCCTGAAGATAAAAAATAAAATTATATATATCAGTCAGTCATAAATGCGGGTGAACCTTGCTAAAAAGACCACACAAGTAAATGGCCATGATTAGTCAAATTAGACAGGTGGCCTTCCAGCGGAGGTTGATATATCTTAAATTATAATGAGAAGCCTAGATTTTGATGATCGTTAATGAAAGATGGTATATCAAATGAGATCATCTTTAAACAGTTTCATGGAACAATTATTGCTAACGTATTATCTGCCTCCTTCATATTTACAAGATAAATCAAATCAGGCTAAATTTCATTTTACACTTACTACATCTTATGCGGAAAGCATATATGAAGTCTAAAAGTGAATAAGTGGTATGAATTAGGAGGAGTAGTGATCACAAGAAATTCAATACCAAAACATGAATTGATACCTGGCATAGAAATTACATGTGTAAAATATCAAAAGAGCTTTTACACTTCTACAGACTGAAGCAGATTCCTTCAGTAAATAAAGTAAAAGTACTTACAGCTAGATCTCTGAAGGATAAGTGACCAATCATACTGGCATTGGTATCCAAATACACCGAGAAATTCTGTAGATCCACCAACTTGTGCATCATGTCTGTGCTGTTCTGACTGACAAACTTTTTTGTCTGTAATTGATATTTATGCGTATCATAAGAGCTGTGACTTGCAAAATTAAAATTCTTGTCACATGATTTTAACTGACACTTATTAGCATAATATGCATATTACCTTTAGTTTTTCACAACATAAATATTGTTCCAAAATAAATGAAGTACCATTAATTGGTAAAACAAAATGTGTTTGTGAAACACTGATGCCCCCACAGGGTAGCAAAGTAGTTCAAAAGATATGGTCCAGGTTAAATTTATCTAAAGTAAGTCAAACTCCAAGTTTAAGGTCAAAAGGATAAACATTTTGGTACCCATTGAAAGGTATTGTCACAAAATATAAAGGTGTGAAATATGAAAGCCCTCTCACTTATCATTCAAATTTTATGACCAAGGACAAACAGAATAACATACAGGACAAAACATTTATGCTCCTGAATCTTTGATTATGGGAGCATAAAAAGGGTAATTAATTAGTGGTCTTACTTACCCAGTTTTCATCTGTACTGCAGGCGCTCAAACTTTTAATAACAATGCCAAAAGCAAAAGGACAAGAAGGTATCAGGTCATCATCTTCATATCTAATGTGTACATCAGATATATCCAGCTAGAAAAAAGTAAATCTTTGAGTTGATGCTTTCATCATGTATGTGCACATTTTCATATTTCATGCATTAATATATATTGTAGTTATCAAAAATACAAATAACATAAATAAATAATATTTGTCACACTTGACCAGCATTGGTGATATCTCCATGTAAGAAAAAGATTCTTGAGTGGAAAATTAAACTGCAATACAACCAACCACCTTGATATCAATATTTTTTTCTGACAGAATGCAAAGGGAACATGTCTTTCATCATTCATAGTAATCCAGTAATACTATACAGAACACACCTGTAAATTTTCCAGGATGTTACTGGCTACAGAAGTTCCATAGGAAAACCAAGATGCTCCATATCCTTCCTGTTTCTCCTGCTTCAGAATCTGGACAAAAGTGAAATGAACCTTGCTTCATACAGATTTCATAAATTATGTTCATTTTTGTTCTCTCTATATTACTCTAAATATCACAATTGCACTTAAGATAATAACAGTACTGTACAAATGACCTTTTATGATGCTTAAATAATGCTGAAGTCATGAAATGAGACCGCTGTTGTTGCATAATAGAGCCCTTGTCCTGTGATCAGAAGATCCATGAGCCATACTCATATAAAGCTGATGTTTGAGACTGACATTGAGACTGGTATGTTTCAAATCTAAGCACTGTGCTCAAGTCCAAGTCTCAGCCTTGGCTCTGGCTAAAGAAATAAATGAAGTCATTAAATGTATAGCAGCTGCTCATTTACCGAGCATCTGATATCTGTAAAGGTTGCTGGTCATTCAGATTAGATCATGCAAATGGTTAATCAAGACCCCATGGTCATGAGTGATTGGGCAAATACCTATAGCCCTTTACTGGATCAGCTATATAATCCTATAAGTGATATATTACTAAGTCGAAGAGATTAAAAAACAGCTAAAATAAATACACAACAAGGTACCTGGAAGCCTGTGATAATTGTGTATATTTATTTACATATCTTGATATACTTGGAAAACTGATTGCAGACAATACATACCTGCCATTTAGACTCCAGTGCATCCAACATTGCTTGTTTCTTGTTCTGTTCATACTTCTTTTCTTCTTCCTCATTGTACTGTAATGAATGAGATCACAGTATTCACACATATATACACACACATTAGTTACATTTCTGAATGAAAAATATACAGCAGAGACAGTATAATCAGACTTAGCAACTTAAAGATTTAAAATGCCACCTGTCTTATGAGACATAAAATGTATGCCTCCCAAAAAGAACTTAACCTATACAAATCACCAAGATTGCTAGAGCACCTATTATTTATGACATATTTGCTTCTTCCTTTGGACAGTCTCTTGAAACCATTCTTTGTCTTTCATTCTTGACTTTTGGCAATAAGAAACTTAAGTATACACTTATACATGTACTTCACATTCCTTTAGACAATTACTTATTTGTTTTTCATTTGTTTGTATGTCTTAATATTTTATTATGCAATACTGAGGCTCCACACTTTTTTAGCCATATTGTGGCTTATAGTTTTATGAGTTGGAAAAGAAACCTTGCTCACTTATTGAAGTAGTCAGGTTAAAACAACCCATCCTCCATAACTTAAACTGGCAGACTTTCTGGCAAAACTTAGACAAAATTGAGACTGAATACAAAGCAAGGGTGGAAGCTTTGTGATCTTAGCTTTGTGATCAGAAGACTCGTGACTATTTGTCATATCAAAAGCACAACATTGACTACCTCCGAGTACTTCAATGGTCCAGCCACAAGGTATATCTTCTTCAATGATATTGTCCATGGTTCACTGCGGAGTCTGGTCATGGGTATTTGTAGAGTGATCTTCCCAATGAAGCCTGTTTAAGAAAGAAAAAATCAGAGATAGATGTAGAGATATAACAATGTAAATTCAGACCAGTACACATGTGATACACTGGTGAAGGACGACAAATGTTGCCTACGCTCGGCACTTATGGCTGTAGAGCAGGGAGGGCTCTTTAATTTGCCAACACCTTCTGTGATACGAGACCGCGGTTTTTACTCTCTCATCCAAAAGACAGTGACGGCCAACCGTACGTTGACGGCCAACCGTACCGTGGCATGGCTCCAACCCGCTGTAGTCTATAACAGAACAGAGTGAGTTTACTTGAATACAGCAGAGCATGTTTTGGAAGATGATTGTCATGCCATCTGTCTAAAGAGACCTTTTAGGAGTAGTTATTTATTGAAAAAGTCTTTAAATAAACTTCCAAACAAGAGACCACTTTTCTAAGGCAATAGGGATGTCGTCTCAAGACAAGTTCTACAGTATTAATCAAATGAATGATATTTTTCCAAAAACTACTCTATCTGTAAATCTGTAGCCAGAAAACATTATCATGATGTCAGCTTTTATACAAAATATGTGCAACACTCATTTTAAAGCTGGCTTCTAATATTAGACTTTGCTTCTAATATTTGCCTTTGCTTACATGAAAAGTCCTTAAACAGTAAAAAATCTTTCATATGTTAATACCTACCAGACTTCACTTGAAGGGGAAGATCTAAACTTTTCAGGGCATCTTTCTTCAGAGGGAGATTTTCCAGTTCCACAGCACCTTTGAAAAACATTAACAACTACAATAATTCGCATGTACAGTGAACTCTCGTTACAACGGCACTCGTTTTACCAGCAAATTCGGCTACCGGCAAAAATTCATGTGGAACAAATGTGCACAATGCTATTTCTGCTCGATATAACGGCATATTCGTGTTCCGGCACTGGCAGTGATTATCGGTAACAAAAGTGCATTTTAACATTACAGTGTATGTTTTATTCAATACAACGGCAATTTACCTGAGCTGATGAAAAACCATGGACAATTTGACCAGTGTTACGTAACAGATTAATTGCTTTATCACCTTGCACTCGACAAGTGTACAGGTAGTTGATGTTTGCTTAACAGTAGCATGAACTGGTTTGAATAAACAGTGATGAAAGAGCCCGACTTCCGGTTTGGCGGTAGGCTAATTTTTCGAGGATGTAATCGGTTGGACAACTATCCTACATTTCTGACGTTCAAATACAAAAAGATGAAGCATCAGTTTGTAGGACATCCCTTCAAAATTTCTCTAATAAATGAGAAAAAAGACAAGGTTTGCCGTTCTCGATTTTTACTACGTATCCATATTCGGGGCCAACCCAAAATTTTCACACTGGTCATTTCCCAAATCATTTTCATACACATCGTAAGTAAAATTAGATAGAAAAAAAATATCTTTGTTTATTTTTATCACATTATGAATGACATTTTAGTTATGAAAACGCAGATGATCTACCGCTATTATAATGGGTTATAACCTACAGCCAAACGAACTAACATAACAGTTTGTCACAGTCAATCATAACGTTACAAGTAGACAACATTCTGGGACATTATCCTCATTTCGGCAATACAGACAGCAAATCGTTACAACGGCATATTCGTTACAATGGCAAATTTCTGAAAAATGAACGTGGTCTTTGTAACGATAGTTCACTGTACTTCAAAACATTATATCTTTCAGTTACAAATATGCTATAAACAGCAAACAGATGTACGGAGTACACATCCACATACAAAATTTCAATTCCTCCCATCAGGTTATAACCATCTTATCCTAAGTATTTTTTTTTCATACTACATGTAGCGTGGGGCCACATTGAGGGCCCCACACTAAAGTGGAGAGTGTATTTGCTTTCTAATTATGTGGTAGTCGGTTTAAATTTGTGCCGCACTGCAGCTGGCTTTCCCTGTGAGGCTGTCCTTTGGATAAGACAGTATTGTATTGTATTGTTGTTTAACGTCCCACTCAAGAATATTTCACTCATATGGAGACATCATCGCGTGCCGGTGAAGGGCTACAAATTTTGCCAATGCTCAGCACTGCTGGCCGTAGAGCAGGGAGGGTTCTTTAACGTGCCAACACCTACTGTGACACGGGACGGGTTTTTACTGTCTCATCAGAAAGACAGGGACGACCAACCGCGGATTGGTGCTACGCACCTCCAACCCGGATCTTTCAATTAGCAGTTGAACACGCTAACCACTCGGCCTTGGAGGCCCAGATGAGATAGTAAAAACCTGTGCCATAACACAGTAGGTTTCAGCACGTTAAACAATCCGCCCTGCTCAATGACCATAACTGTCCAGCATAGGCCAAATTTGTCGTTCTTCATTGGTGAACAGTGACATCTCCGTATAACTGAAAGATTCTTGAGATGAATGTTAAACAAGAAAACGACCAATCAATAACACTAGTGACTAGTGTAAACCACAACAATGTCATATCTTTTTGTGTTTCTTTTTCTGAATGAACAAGAATGCTTTGTATCTTATATAAACTGATGTATCTATCTGCACATACACTTACCTTGCAACAATGCAATAGATAACTGTGCTGTGTTCAGATTCTCTACATACTTCCCAATGTAAGTGTTCAAAATCCATGCTGCAAGGCCTTCCAACATAGTTTGCTTTCAGTCTACGGAAAGGAAAACTTAAAATGTTTACTCTTATATCCAGGACCCAGTTTCACAATAGTTTCTTGTGTTGTTGAATTTACATGTACATNNATGTGATCCTTTTTGCTCCTTCCCTTGGACGGTCTCTTAAAACAGGTTAAACTGTATTTATTATGGGTTTACTCAAAATTAACTAACTAAACTATTATGCAACAGTTTTAAAACATGCAGTAAGCTAACTAAAAGCAACAAATTTAACTTACAGTAAGTGGCGGGCTACGAGTTAATGAAACAATGCATTGTGCAACTGGATCCAGATTTCCACTGATATCCACTTACATTTTCCATGGTTAGACTACACTTTAATAATCAAATAATCAACGATGTTTCAGTATTAAACAATATGTATGTATGAAACATAAATATCCCTGTACAACAGCAAAGTGCATTTGTAGTGCAATGTTAATGAATGCTTATCAAAAGTAAGTCAAAGCTCTTCCAGGTCAAGGTTGCTGGGTGAAACTGTTCAGTAGCAAAAGAGAGGCCTATTTCCAAGGTGGGGCAAGTGTCGTTTCTGTACACAAAATTATCTTCATGAAAAATACTTTCAAAAGGTCAACTGAAAAACAAGAGGCCAAAATGGACCTATATTGCTCATCTGAAAAATATGAGCATCAGAGGAGATCAAAGACATTGGCTGATGTCCAAAAATGACTAAGTCAAAAAATCGTCAAAAATGTGTCAAATATTGATTTCCGAATGGAATCAATAGTAACAACACTTCTTCACACATCCTTCTGGATCACTCAGATGAATGCAGTTTTTCATTCTATACATCCCTTCTGAAGAGGCTTCTCAAAGGAGGGTACCCACCCAGACATTTGACCCTGACCTGGGTGGATCCACCCAAAAACAACAGCACTTGTAGGGGACCATTAGTACTTCAACCCTGCCAAGTTTCTTCAAAATCCCTGCTATGGTTTTGAAAAAGAAGCTGAAAATGAGACACCCCCTCCCCTTCATTTTATTGAGTTAAAAAAACTTATTAAGATTTAAAAAAAATCATTTCAGCAATTTTTCACAGCAATTTTTCACAGGAATGTATTTGAAAACCTTAATCTAAAATGTGTAAAACATTTGATCAAGGAAACTGATGAAATCAGAGCCAATCTGAAAATGCCCGAAATGACTTCAGAGCCAATCCGAAAATGCCCAAAATGACTAAGTCTTAAAAAATCGTCAAATATTTGATTTCCCAATGGAACCAAAAACAACAACACTTCTTCACACATCCTTCTGGATCACTCAGATGCATTCAGTTTTTCATTCTATGCAGCCTTTTTGAAGAGAAAGTTTCTCAAAGGAAGGTACCCACCCAGACCTATTTGACTCCACCCCTTTTCCATCCCTACAACGGTACCAGTAGGTGGATTCAACCGAAAAACAACAACACTTGTAGGGGACCATTAGTACCAAGTTTCATCAAATTCCCTACATTGGTTCTGAAGAAGAAGTTAAATGTGAAAAGTTTGCCTATGGATTGACGGCTTTACATGTAGTTCACTTGAGCCTTTGGCCTACAGACAGGTGTGCTAAATCAAGAAGTATTTTGTTCAAATAAACGTTGATTCTGAACTGAAAAAATAATAGAACATTATAATACTTATAGTATATACTTAATTAACACAACTAGTGAAAAAGAAAATTTATGTGACACTATCGATTTATGTGTACATTTTTACTTTCATCTTTAGGCTACATTTAACTGAAAGATTTTTGTGAGCAGGGATATTAAGCAACAACACAATATCAACAATAAAAATGTTACATACAATTTTTGAACACATGGTTTTTGCATTCGGACAAGTAAATGTCTAGATTATTTGTCCTGCTGGACAAGTGGAAATTGTTAAACCTCATTAAGCATTTGTTTCCCTTGTACGTTCATCCGGTAATATGTCATTGATCATTAATCTACAGTCTGTTAATCTGAATTAACAAATGTAGTATACACAAATAAGTATCCTTCTCTGGGGAATTTACTACTAACCTCTTTTAATTAGTGTATAACACAAAGACTAGCGGCCTATCGAACTCTCGCGTGATCACAAGCCCGGTATTGTTCTCAACTATCTAGACGAGATCAGGCTTTTATAGAAAAGTAAAGGATGAAATACCTTACCAATTAGCTTCAAACAATTTAGCATTAATAACAGTTGTATAAAAACACATTTTTTGTAAATATAGGGGCTCACTATAACGTGATTGACCAATTAAAAGCAAGCATAGAAATCTGTCATATTTCAAAAGGGGGCCATTTTTAACACTCGGCTCGGACTTTAATTATAGCTTTGATAGAAAGTAAACGGCAAAATACTTTACCAATTAGCTTCAAGCAATGAAGCATTAACTACAGTTGTATAAAAACACATTTTGATGCAAATATAGGGAATCAATAAATCGTGATTGACAGATTACGAGCAAGCATAGAAATCTCATCTTTCAAAAGGCAGGGATGAGATTCCACTACAGTCAAAACAGAGGAAATGGCTCTTTTCTAGGAACTTAATGGTGAAAATAAAGATTTAACATTATAGCTGAATCTATGAAAAGGAGGAATTCCTCTAATCAGAGGAAAATTCTCATCCCTGAAATTGACGTTCGGAACACCTCGATAAATAACTTATTTTCATCGCGAGTGAAAAATCAATAGATAGATAGGACTTTGCAAGTCTCTGTGTTATATACGTCTCTGATTAGTGGTCCAACGTGTAGTATAGGAAATGGTTTAGAATCAAATACTTGAGCATGAGAGATATCACAGACCATGTTTAAAAATGTATGGAATACCTTTGTTTGATTACCAAAATACCATAACCAAGAATTCTATTTTTAAAATAAAAAATTAAAATTGTGTCCACATCAATGTCATGAACCAAACTGGTTGATTAAGTGAATAAGCCTTCTATCATTTCCGAGTTTGCCAATCGAACATTCCGAAACTGCCATTGCACATGCCATCGTAGGCTAAACTGCGAATGAATGAGATAGATCTACAACAATCCACCACGTATGCTAATAAAGAGGGTGATTGTGATTATACTGACCTTACCTTCTGAAACACTAAGAAATTTAAATATCAATACTGTGGTGTCATTCGGAGTAATTACTCCGTTTGTTTTTCATCATCTCTTATGACTGCTGACCTTCTTATGATTGGGGTTGATGTTTTCTGAACCGCGAACCCGAAAAAGTTGCTGTTTAAAAGATATATACCAAGATCAAATCTAGGGATATGAATATAGGCTAGCTCATACAGATATCAATCGTCATATGCATTACATACAGGATGGTGGATTAATATAGAAAGATAAACAAGTTTAAACCGATTATTCTGTCGACAGAGTTCCATTCTAAATTTCTAGTTTCACTTCTGAAGTTCTGTAGTCACCAGGTTCTGATTTTCTGATGAATCCTGATCGGAAATTCACTATTCGCAAGAATAAACGATCAAAATAAAAAATTGCTTACATTATCCAGGTAATCTTTGAATAATGTATCCAACAGTGTGACTCTAACAGTTTAGTTTTTATTCACTTCGGCGAATTTTCGGGTTCGACATCCGTATGCATTCTTATAAATCGGACCGGACCAGCTGATACCAACATTATGGAGCAGGCATCAATATCTTGCATTCAGAAAGTGGTATTATACGAGACCAAAGCCGTACGATCATTAAGTAGTCCTTGGTGTGCAATAAGTCGACCTAATCAAATGTTTATTCACCGAGCATTCATATTACGACAACTTATATATTTTTAAAATTTTAATTCCTTACTAGCCCTTGGCTTAGCCAGCCCATTTCTTCCCCTCAGTCCGTTCTGATTCACTGCCTTTTACACATTGGTCTGTAACGCGCCAATGAAACATAAACATGTCATAAGAAGTGACGTGTCTTTAATTAGTTCACCTTCACTGAAGATCCAATTGACATGTGTAAACAGTATATTAACGTCGAAGGTCAGGATTAAAAATAAAATGGGGATTAAGTTATATCCTTTATAATCTATGATAGGCCTATGTGGTAGCCAACTACATGTATATGGATGGATAATAACAGTGAAAACATTCAATGTATCACCATGTGTTTAAGAGTGCAACATGTTTACAATCATTTATTGAAAGCTTTTAATTAATATATCCTGGCACCCCAAAACTATAAATTTGTGGTGTACCAGTCTTCCCATGCTTAACATGAGGCAATAGTAGAAGACAAGAACAATAGAATGCAGACTTGCCAACCCTGCAAAATATTTATTGGGGAGGTTTTTCAAATTTATGGGGGAGCCTCTAAATTTTACTAAGAACAAATAGGATAATTTGATTTTAAGTTTTTAGTGGGAGAGACATGCACTTTTCCACTAGAAATTGTCAAAATTTTACATAAAAAAAAACAGGGAGTCTCCATATTTCTGGGGGAGACTTGGCAAGTATTGGAATGATGAGAAATATTTTCCATTGTCAAAACTGGCTGGTGGAACTAAATTTCAATTCTCAAAAGTGAAGAATAAAACAAAGATGAGCTGATTGTGTTAGAAACTAAATTTCTTAAAATAAGTCCCATAAAGTCTTGCTACTTTGTTACACCAGGCAATTCTTTTTCTGGTACTTTTCATATATATGAGACAATTTGGATCTAAAACAGAGTATATGAAATAAATGCATATACACAGAGATGTATATAACACAGAGTCTAGCAGCCTATCGAACTCTCGCGTGATCACAAGCCTAGTATTGTTCTCAACTATCTAGACGAGATCAGGCTTTAATAGGAAAGTAAAGGACGAAATACCTTGCCAATTAGCTTCAAACAGTTTAGCATTAATAACAGTTGTATAAAAACACATTTTTGGGGTAAATATAGGGGCTCACTATAACGTGATTGACCAATTACGAGCAAGCATAGAAATCTGCCATATTGCAAAAGGGCGCCATTTTTAACACTCGGCTCGGATTTTAATTATAGCCTATATAGAAAAGTAAAGGGTGAAATACTTTACCAATTAGCTTCAAGCAATTTAGCATTAACTCCAGTTGTATAAAAACACATTTTGATGCAAATAGGGACTCAATAAATCGTGATTGACTGATTACGAGCAAGCATAGAAATCTCATCTTTCAAAAGAGCGTTCGGAACACCTTGGTAAATAACTTATCCATATATGTTAATGAATGAAAGGCACCGATCGTCACTTCCGTCAGGAACGACGAATCAATAGAGAGAACAGGAGGTTACCAGTCTTTGTGTTATATACGTCTCTGATATACATAATCAGTTGGATTTGTTAAAGCTATTCCTCACTGTTCGAGGAAAGAATGGCCAAGCAGTAATAGATTCCTGAGAGGATATGTGAGAGATCTACCGCAAATGGTCTTTATATTTTAACATGGTTTATCACTTCTGTTTTAGCACTTTAAGTCATCTTGGATTAATGGTTATTGGCCTAATACAAACCCAAGATAAAGAAAGATAGTTAAAGAACTAATTTATACTGTATACAGGGAAATTTTCACCCCCTTTTTGCCCTCCTCTTTAGAGGGCTTTAAAGAATTTAAAATGGGCGAAATTGACTAATTGACTAAATGACTAATTGACTAAATGATTCTTGGAAGTACGCAATGTACCTATCTAATAATTTAACATATAGCATAAAACATAACAACCATTACAATGTATTTATGCTTCCTGCTTTCTAATATATACAAAATGTTTGAAGATTCACATACAAGAAAATGCAATTCTAAAGGCTCTCTACAATGAAATCCAAAATATTATAGTACATGTATAGCATTAGGGCTTAACAGTAGATGTGGAAATAATTGATTTCAAAACACATTTATCACATCTAGTGATCTACAGTACAGTAATTTTTATGTGGCCATGTCGAACAAAAACAAAATCGTCATTAGATCGTGTCTTTTGTCCGTCTCCGTGTTTGACTTTTATGTAAACCGGAAGTAAACAAATCATCACCAGACGACAGCTGCAGACGATCCCTAAAAGATATTTTTAGATATGATTCTTATTCCACTGTATGGGATTGGAATGTAAAAAGCATCATTTTACTCCTTAGTCCATAAAAACAATAGCTTTGTACGGTTATTTACATTTTCATTGAAAATTTTATGATGTTTTGTTTGTGAAATGTTCATATAAAGATTTATTTTTCTGTAATGCATTAAACCTTTAATCATGCAATATTTTATCTTTTTTATATTTTATATGAAATTCCCCAAAATCCTCAGTTTTTTTTATGATTTTGTAATTTTTTACCCCAAAACATACTTTTGTTTTTGACTTTATGCAATTTTTATGGTTTTCAGTTAAATACTGGTTTGTTATACATTATTTTCAATTCTTAAAATGTAAAAAATAAAAAATGATAATAATTATATTAAAATATCCAGAAATCTGCAGATTTGTTGTATTTTTTGCAATTTTAGCTCAAAAGTACCAAAAATCTTAAGAAATCATAAAACAATGCCAAAATATTATTAGGCAGCATTGATCCATTGCAACAATAAAGAAAAATAATGTTTTTGAGATTGGGCCAAAAATGGCCCTTACTGACACTTCTCC
>JACSZP010001863.1:0-16020 GCA_016161895.1 Pinna nobilis
ATATGTGTGTGTGTGTGTGTGTGTGTGTGTGTGTGTGTGTATATATATATCACTAGGTAATCAGAAAAAACCAAGCAGTCCTTAGTCATTCTAAGTGCTTATGATATCTTTTAGTTCTACATTGAAACATAGTTATTCTTTGCTGAATTAAATTCATATTAAAATTTTACAGGTACAACAACAGAAGATGTGCCCACGTTAAAGCTGAGCGTGATATACTGGTCCTCACTTGCTTGTTTTATCATAGTGATGCTGATTGTGATCAGTGCTATTTCCTTCCTTGCACTGAAAAGGTACGATCATTTTAATGCCTGTCGAATTTCATTCAAAGTCGGACAACTCAACACTCACTACGTAAAAAGCAACAGAAACTCTAATTCCACAAAGTTTCGCCCCTGAGACTTACTCTAGTAAAATGACGACATTACTCGTATCAACTACATAATAACATTTCAGAAACATAACAAAATGATTTGTTTTTTCGGTTTATTAAAGAACAACCGTGAAAGTATTCCTACAAGTACTGTATCTTGTCTTTGCAGGAAAGACTCCAACCCAGAATCTGCTGAAAATGGTATTTATCATCTCTCTCTCTCTCTCTCTCTCTCTCTCTCTCTCTCTCTCTCTCTCTCAGATCAGATAACTGCTGATGCCTAGGAGTTGGCTCAGACCTAGAAACCTTCATTCATTGGGTGTCATTAGAGACACTTAAATGAGTGGAACACTTGCAGCTACTTGTAAAAACCATCTATAAAACCTAGACAAAGCTGATACATGTATTTATAAATTTTGTATGAGATGGCTATTTCATTGTTAATGTTCATATTATTTTAGATAGCCAGTTTGATATGAAAGTGTAGACAAAAGATGAAGGACATTGTGCTGTGGGATAAAGGACTGTAAAACACTCAGTCTGGCTTGTGACTAGGTTGATCTCATTGAAATTGGTTGACAGACAATAGAGACTTTATTTCCCCTCTGGTGTACACTTCTTTTTAGATGTTTCTGACATGAGCGCTGTTTTCTCTTATTTAGATATGAATGTTTCATTTACAGGTTCCACATAAATATAAAATTTGCCTGATATTGATTCCTTTAAGCAAACTGATGTACTTTATGATCAATATCCAGCAGAAATATGCTGTACAAACAGAATGGAAATATTCATTTTACAATACAAACAAACACACTGTAGTAAACCTGCCTGGCAATTGTTTGTATTGATAAAATTGTTTTACTTGTGAAAATTTGCTTTGTGGGTTTAAGTATATGAATTGAATCTATAAGCTTTAGAATTAGCATTGTACTGTTGTGGGCATTATGTTAGATTCTTTTCAGTTTGATTATTAATTTTCTGGTTTTTTTATCTCAAGATTTTATGATCAATTTCAATACTGTAATTGTTATCAAAATCCGTTAAATTCTGGACAATCCAACTTGACACCAAATTAAAAAGGTAACATGTTGATCTGACTCTGTCCCTGTAAATTGAAATATTTCACTCTAGTTTTTACTTTGGGAAACAGATATGTAGATAATACATACATGTGAGATGGTACAGTACATCTACACCAATCTAGTTAAACCAGTTTATCTTCTTGTGCCCCCGTTTGTCTGATATATTGTGATGGAAGGATCTAACATTTTGATGACACACTGTTATAACCTTTTAGACCAATGAGGTTACAACTTACCAAATTTTGAGAGTCTCCATGTGAAAGGTGAAAATGATTATGTACTTGGTGAAATGGCTATTATCAATTTTTAGTGATGATAACACATGTACCTTGGTCTTTTGAAACATGCATTTTTATTGGTTAATGAATGGACACTTTAATTGTAACAGTGGTCCTGTGACCTGCAAAGACATAAACATTGTTTTAGTAACTGATTGTTTCTTGACATCATTTTCCAGGAATCTATTTCATTTTGCCAACCAAAGTTTCAGGATTGCACTCATGGTTAGAGGAGAGGGACTATTGATCTTAAAAGGGACACCCTTAAAAGGTTGAAATATTGGGTCATGAGTTCATGACCTAATGTCCTAGATCCTTTCACTTTCCTTTTACATATCTGAAAAACCAAATTTTAAGTACATGGTATCTATATGAAATGTCACCAGCCTTTATAACAGCTTACCTTTACAGGAACTTGTAGAACAATTTTCATTTGTTTGCTTCATTACTTTTTTTTTCAGGTTAAAAACAAAAACCGTTCGCTTGGCATGGTGACTATTTTTACTGATATTTGGTTTACTTGTATCATAGCATTATTCTACACACAATAACAGTTGAATTATCAATATAAAACACTGTTCTTTTCTTATCCTTATTGTAAAATAAAGAAATTTCTTGTAACTGCAAGAGTCATGTCCCTTTTGAAATGAAATTGACAGAGTTACTTTCCCTTAATGTCTATATATTTGGAAAATAAATTATGTAAAAGAGGACAACATTGTAAAATAGAAAGTTCATTGTGAAAATTAACTCATTCACTTCTATGTTTGAGATTTTCATTTTGTCATTTGCCTAGATCTTTTTTTAAACAAAATGAAATTTATGACAAGGGGAAGTAACTCTTACATATGTTATATTCCATTTCATGAGAAAGAAGCTTTTGTGGCAGGGATGACTGCTTTATTTTACAATATGGAATTACCTATATTTCTGTAGGATAGACATTCTCTGGTATGGAACCTTTGCACACAAATATCTGATTCTACCCTGTCATATAATGCACTTTGCCTTGCCAGAATATTAAGTTGATTCACATACTCTTGAATGGATCACTTTTAGTGTACATACCGTAGATTGAAATGCATTTAAGGTTCTATTCTACATTCTATGTGTATGTAATGCCTGTCTGTATGTATGTGCATGGGAATGGTCAAAGGTTATTGGTCAGATCCTAATAACTTGTTTCTTACTTGATAATGGGTCATTGATGTAATGTATGCTAGAGTCAGTCTGTATTTCTTATGCACAGCAGACTTCAGGTTTAAATTTAGTTCACGCAAAATATAAGTGCAGAACACCAGGCTTGTACATGATTGATTGGATGCTACAGTAGTTTGGGATTTGGAACCAAGCTCTGGTACTTTGGAGATGGATGATGAATCAAGGCAGATACATGTATGAAGTAATGCTCAGTTAGTCTGGACACATGCAATCCCCTGTGAATCATCTGCACTTCCGAATCAATCTTAATTTTCATTAAACGACCTCTTTCTTCAACGAAAAACCACCGAAGGTATTAGTCATATACTGTTTTGTACTCATCGTAGGTCTGATAGAGAAATGTTGTTCATAAAACATTTTTCTTTTTTATTTCAGAAGGGTAGTTGAATTGACAAAATAATTGATTGTGTCAATAAAATTTGCAGTACTTTCAATAAGAGCAAGTATTAACATTAAGTAAGAACAGTTTACATTTTCATGTAAATACATAGTTCAAAGGGAGAGGAAAAAAGGTTTTTTAATTTTTCTAACCAAGGTTGGCAAAAATGAAGTGATCCAATACTGAGAAAATTAATTCTTCATTGAATGATTTTTAGATTCTTCCTTTATACATGTAGTCTCCAATAAGTTGAAATAATCATTAATGAAATCAGAGATTAACATTTTCAACTTTATCAATTTATATCAATGTCGTTTTTTGCCCCAGTGTTGGCATGTAGGGGTTGTTGCTGGGGGAAGAAACCAGAGTACCTGGACAAAACCCATGTGTCCAAACCCCCCTGTCAATCCAAGGATCTAACCCAGGTTGCATTGGTGAGAAGTGAATGTGCTAACTACTGCACTGTTTTCACGCCTGACATACCCAACAGAGATTGAACTGCCTGTGTGTAATCCATTGTGTCAATGAACACAGATACCAGAATTAAGTTTCTCTTCACTTTCAGCTTGAAGAAACAAATGCAATTACTTATCATTCTGTAGGCCAGTCTAAAGTTGGTTGGGTGGTTGTATTGTTGTTTAATGTCCCACTCAAGAATCTTTCAATTATATAGAGACATCACTGTGTGCCAGTGAAGGGCGACCAATTTGGCCTATGATAGATGGAAGGGAGCTGCATTCCATCCCTCCAATAATATCAAATTGCAGGGGAACTAGATACACTTTACAGTTGCAATAGGTCAATCAGTATATGACCCCTAGGGTCTGTACAACCTCCCTCTATAACCAGGCATATTTATTACATATTGCACATCTGTATGCTGATTCTATTTTATTTGTTTTGTAGTGTCATTTGAAGTTTACCTTTTGAACTAATACTACATCTTTGTCACATTAGCAGACCTCTAATTTTATCTCCTCGTTAATGGTAGCCTGTTGATTTCTGTCATTAGAGTGGACAGCAGCTTTGTTTATCATTCAGATTAGGAAGATCTACTCTGTTTGATATTGCTTCTTTTATTAAGAAACCTCAGGATATTATTGAGGTTAATATTTCTCCTTTGAGTTAATTAACAGACTTTGATACATTATGGAGGGTATACACAGCTTCTCCTATAATGTCTTCTGCTTCCTACGATGTATTGTACATGTAATTGATGAATATCTAGATTGATAATGCTGTGATGAAATACAAGTAAGGGGGAAATGAGGCGTACCAGAATATTCTGCTGGTAAGTTCCCCTCCTCCTATTTAATACACAACCCCTCATTGTTTTGATGACTATCAGACCACAGATAATGTGTAATCACGTTTCATGCTTGATATATAAAAGAGCCTGAGAGGTTGTAATAAAAGTCGATACCTACAGCACCTTGATGGATCATATTCCCCACCAGTAGACATCGTATGTAATATTGATGGAATTATCATATCTACCATCTCTCTGGGGAAATCTTGCAGATGAACAATAATTTCTTTGTGGAAATCTGTTTTAATGTGAATTACAGATTAATTTCTTAGTTGATGTGACAAGATACTGTTGCTGTTTGTCAATATCTGTCTAAGTGTTAGTAGTTGTTGACCCCAATAATACAGACTTGTCCTTGTACATTGACTCCTGTGGTGAGGCTCTGGATCTGCTGTACCTGCTTGTCCTCAGGGAGAAGTCATCATAGGTCATCTGGGAGAAGTTATTAGTTCTTTATTTTGAGGAGTACATGTTATTTCTAATTATTATAGATTTAGTTATTGAACTATGTGTCTTATAGTTCACAGAAGTGTGTTTTTGTGAGGTGCCAATGCTCACCAGTCTCTTTGTTATCGTTTGGTAGAAAGCTTTGTACTAGTTTTTTTTAAATTAAATCTATTGAAATAGAGTTAAATTTGTCATATAATGTGGTCTATATTTGTCATTTTTACATGAAATCTGGTTGTTTTCATTCAATTTTGTGACTTAGAAGTGTAAGTACCGGTAGTTGTTGTCCCCCTCCCAAGTCTGACAAGTTAATTTCTAAAGTTCTTGTAAAGGGCATTATTGATTATCAATGACCTTGAACTCAGGTGTGAGAGCTGCCATAGCTCAACAGCTGGAGTGTTTGTCTTCATACCAAGAGATCAAGAGGTCAAGAGAGTGAGCCTTGGTGGAAGCAACTGGCATGTCTTGTCCTTCAGATGAGACTGTAAAAACTGAGGTGCTGTATCAAATACATGTAGGTGTCCGCATCTTAAAGATTTCCCACTGTTCAGTGACCTTCAATGTCAAGCATTAAGTCAAAGCTTGAACATCTCTCTGTCAGTCTCAGTGACTTCTCCTTGGGAGTGAAAGATTCCCAAGCAAAGTAAAACTGTAACTCAGAAATGTTAGTTTGTATGTTTATTTTTGTCATATGCAACCACTGTGGCTCAGTGTTAAATGTATTTTCCTTTTGATTGTGAGGCCCTAGGCCTGAATCCATGCTATGCTGTGGTTGTCTTTCCCTGTCCTTCAGATGAGACAGTAAAAACCAAGGTCAAGTGTCATAGTAGGTGTCAATAGATTAAAGAGTCGTTTCTGCTTAATGGCTGTAAGTGCCTAGCATAGGCCAAATTTGTTGCATTTTGCTGACATTGGTGTGTTCACTTGGCCATAGATGCATTTGTATGTGTTTACTTTGATCATACAGATGCATTGGTGTACAAGTATGTTTACTTTGGTCAACCAGGTGCATTTCTATGTGTTTTCTCTAGTCATGCAGATGCATTTGTAGTGTTTACTTTGATCATACAGATGCATTGATGTACAAGTATGTTTACTTTGGTCAAGCAAATGCATTTCTATGTGTTTTCTCTAGTCATGCATATGCATTTGTAGTTTTGCATTTCTATGTGTTTACTCTAGTCATTTAGATATATTTGTGTGTGTTTACTTTGGTCATACTGATGCATTTGTGTGTGTGTTTACTTTGGTCATACAGATGTATTTTTATGTTTTTACTTTGGTCATACTGATACATTTGTGTGTGTTTACTTTGGTCATACAGATGTATTTGTATGTGTTTACATTGGTCATACTGATACATTTGTGTGTGTTTACTTTGGTCATACTGATACATTTGTATGTGTTGACATTGGTCATACTGATACATTTGTGTGTGTTTACTTTGGTCATACAGTTGCATTGGAATGAATTTTTCATTCAGATTTTCTGGTCTATTTTTACTTTTGCATAATGATGCATTTGTAGATGTTTATTGTTATAGATATATGTGTTTAGTTGACATTTTGGATATGTGTATGCATTCCTTTCTCCATACAGGTATATTTGCATGTGTTTACTTTGGCCTACAGATCCTTTGACTACTTCATCATTTACTAGGTTGTCTTCTTTTTCTTTGTTAATCATATAGGATGGTATTTGTTTTCAGAATGGTATCAGTGTTATTTTGTCATTATTTGTAGTTTTTGGTGGTATCAATGTTATTTCATTACATGTACAGTCAACTCCGCGTATAACGATATCGCATGTAACAAGGTACTGGTTGTTATGAGGTGATTTCTATTCCCGGTGCATTTTCCATGCATTACTTTGAGGCAAATATCTTACCCCCTTCAACCTCGTTATATGTGGAGTTGACTATATATATTTTTCATAGCATCTCTTTGTATCTGTGTACAGTTTTACTATTCTTAGGAGGATGTTTTGGATTTCTGTAATTTTGTGTTGTTTCTCCCAGGGACTTGTATCAATTCATGTTATTTTTTGTGGTGTGTATTTGTGTCTTTTTAGCTTTACTGTAGAATGTTTTTGAGTCTTTAAAACTTTTTGGACTGATGTATATAGATTTATACACAGGTTTTAGTACATTTGCATCTATGACTGTATTTACATGTACATACAGTCTAACCTGCCTTAGTGACCCACTGAATTAAAGGAAAACCTGTCTTATGTGACCTAAATGAAAGGTTCTCAAAATGGTTTTGTCCTATATAAATCACCTGAATTAAGAGACTACCTGTCATATGTGAACCTGTTTTCTCCTTCCCTTGGACGGTCTCTTAAAACAGGTTTGACTGTATTAAAAAAAGGTCATAAATGCTATACCTCACCATTATTGGAACAATACAAAGAAGACTGTGGTATATGTACAAACCACTGTCAACATTTATGATGTGTGTAGATTTTGAAAATACAGTGAAATTGGTCTAGACCATCCTAGTCTGCCATGGAAATACAGTCTAATCTGCCTTAGTGAACCACTGAATTAAAGAACTATATGTACCTATTTTATGTGACCTAAATGTATGGTTCCCCAAATGCTTTATTGCCTATATAAATCACCCGAATTAAGAGATCACCTGTTATATATGACAATTTTTGCATCTTCCCTTGGATGGTCTCTTAAACAGTTTAGACTGTATGGTCTTTGAAGTACATGTACATGTAAATGCTGCCTCAAAATTTATTTGACATGGTGCCAGTATTAATATCTACATAGTATTTACTATTACTAAAACTGAGAGGGATCCAACAGGTTTTGAGGGGTTCGTTAAAAGTTAAGTGCAGATAGGTTATAGCACCAGTGTTCACTGAAACACTCATTTTTAGCACCAGGCAAAGTGGGGAATCTTAGACTGATCCTGTTGTAAGATATAACAAAAGAAATGACCACAACAGAAAAACTCAGTTGATAAAATGGTTATACTGTTTTAGAATGGAGAAGGGTGGGTGTACTAGGTTAATACTTTTCTAGACTATAAAAAATGTGTATGTCTCAGGAAGTAAGTTTGATGGAGATATAACTTTGTTTGATATACAGTTTACTGCAGTTATATGATAACCAGATTGTCTGTATCCTGAACTTACTACAGAAATGGTAAAGCAGATGGCTATGTTTTCCTGTTCTTCATTTACTCTTACTGTGTACATATTGAGACAGACCTTGGCTATACGTTACTGTTTATACAATCATCTTCTCATTTCAGGGCATATTTTCCCATGTTTTTGATCTGGAGAACACAGACTTTGACAACAGTGATACATATAACCGTGAATGGTAAGCTTGACAAAGGGAGATAACTATGAAGGGTTTTGGAAGGGAAATGCACAACCATGTAGAGAAAAGGGTTACTGCTATGTTGTATATCATTATAATCTTAATTTTATATGATGACTGATAGAGAAATGCCAGAGATGCACTTAATTAGCCAAATCAGATAAATGATACAGAAACAAACATCATAACCTTCAAGTTCAAAGGGAGGTAAGCCAGAACAATTTGGATTCTAAAACAAAAATACTGAATGATGTGCAAGGATCATAAAAGTTTTTAAATGATAAGAATAGAAAAGTGTGAATAACATGTATACATGTAAATCTTTGTGTTATTTGAATTTTTGTTGTTTTGTAAATGATATAATAAAAACTGATTCGATAAAAAAAATGGATGGATTAGATGGCTTAAGAGGAGATAGATGCAAACAAATTTAGGTGGTCTTGGTCAGTGAAAATCTGGATCTAGTAGGGTAAACATCAAGCAACTTTATTTTCTTAACTACAAAGTAAGTGGCAACCTTGTATCTCACCAGTATCTCCTACATCTTAAAACTGGATGCCACTAAATGAATGATTACTTAGGGTGGTGTAAAAAATTTCAAAACAAACAGACAAGAAATTGTGAACAGCTGCTATGCCTCTTTCTTATTTGAGAATGATGATCTTCTTATGTAGTTATGAGTGAAAGCCTTCCTCATTCCTCTTCAAGTAACAGTGCAGGTTTAAGATAGGGGGAACACTGCCGGTAACAGTGAAAGGGGGGAAAACATAACAGCGAGGAGTGAAGACGGAACAGTGAGGGAGAAAACATAACAGCAAGGGGTGTTGACAGGGAAGTGGATCATACAGATAACGGGATAAAAGATAAAAAGTAGAATGGCAATTCGCTGTGAAAAACAGGAAAATAAACGTCAGAAACTTATAAATATTTTACTGCTTAGTCAAAAATTTAAAGAGATTATTGAAAAAGTTTAAAGGTTTTTATACCGTGGTGTTGATAACGGCAACCATAGTGATAGTGAAATATGCAGGGGTGATTCTACAACCAAAACACATTAATGGAATGGGAAAGTATTAAAATACTTACAATTTGCATTTAAAACAGATAGATAAGGAGTAAAGCTGTACATATGTCCTTCAACTTCTGCTAACTTGTGTGCTTCATTTGATTGATCCTGGTGATAGTTGTCAGGAATCACTTACGGCTATCAGCTCAGATCTGCAATATTCTTACCCACGCTTTCATCCTCTTGGTTCTTCGGTGTACAGATCCTTCTATATCTGATTTAACATCTATGACTTATCGAATATAAATTGAAATCTCATCCATCCAAATTCAACAAGTTTCTATTACAAAGTTTTAGTTATTGGTGCACACGCATGTTAGAATTAAATATTTGGATGACACACATTTGTAATAACACTATCAGATATATGTACCACTGTATAGTATCAGATGTAATTTTAGATATACAGAAGACATATTGTGATAGTTTAAAATTAAGGTGCTTTGGGCGGCTTTTTAGAAACATGCTTGTGGGATAGTAATGTCCATGAGGTTTTACTAAAGGCTTTGCAGACAACTTTTTGTATGAAATAGACATCATGCGATGATCTAGATGGGGGTTGGGGTTGGGTTAGGGTAGTCCAGACCCACTCCCCCTGGAACTTGCTAAGTAATATACTAGATTTGTATATAATCATTGGTCAATGATGCTTAGATGCTCATTTTAAGAGGGTCAATTTTTTTTCCTGCATAAACTCGAATCCCCCCTCCCCCCTCCCACCCCTGGAAAAATCTGCACATACAGATCATTCACTATGGTAAATGGTGGTAATTTGTAGGCCTCGGTAATCTATTGTATAAATGTATAACAGTAATGATATGCAGGCACATTCATTGAAAAAATTGCCAACACTAAGTACACACAGCTGATGTACTTTAGGTAAACAATCAATAAAGTTTTAACGTGTTTCATTGTTCACTAACAACATTGTTTCCTTTTGATCAGGATTGAGTTTTTATAGTATTAAAAAATTCTTTCGTTTCTTTGAAAATCAATTAATATTCATGGCAAATTGTAATCTATTAATTTTCTGTAAAGTATTATTGGAAGGAAAAGAATAAAAGTCATTTTGGTTTTCCAACTTGATAATTGAGCAAGCATGAGTGAACTAATGATCAAAGAAAGCTTTCAGTAGGCACTTGGAAAGTTAATGAATTTCATGTATAGCTCTAGGTATATCAAAATATATACTGGTATAATCTGAAGTATTGATGTATAGAAAACTTGAGCAGATATCAAAGGAAACGAGTCATGTGAGGCTCTCAGATTCCTTAAGTACAAAGTCAATGATATACATGTAATGACATATGGTGACACTGATTTGTAATAAGGTAGTACATGATGGTGACATGCTGTATGGTGATACTGACATTCAGAATGGTGGTGCATGGTACAGACATGTCACATGGTGATACATTGTATCCGATATATCAGTAATATGTGGTACATGATGCAGACATGCTGTATGGTGATACTGACATTCAGAATGGTGGTGCATGGTACAGACATGTCACATGGTGATATCAGTAATATGTAGTACATGATGGTGACATGCTGTATGGTGATACTGACATTCAGAATGGTGGTGCATGGTACAGACATGTCACATGGTGATACATTGTATCTGATATATCAGTAATATGTGGTACATGATGCGGACATGCTGTATGGTGATACTGACATTCAGAATGGTGGTGCATGGTACAGGCATGTCACATGGTGATATCAGTAATATGTAGTACATGATGGTGACATGCTGTATGTTGATACTGACATTCAGAATGGTGGTGCATGGTACAGACATGTCACATGGTGATACATTGTACCTGATATATCAGTAATATGTAGTACATGATGCTGACTTGCTGTATGTTGTTACTGACATTCAGAATGGTGGTGCATGATACAGACATGTCACATGGTGATACATTGTACCCGATATATCAGTAATATGTAGTACATGATGCTGACTTGCTATATGTTGATACTGACATTCAGAATGGTGGTGCATGATACAGACATGTCACATGGTGATACATTGTACCTGATATGTCAGTAATATGTAGTACATGATGCTGACTTGCTGTATGGTGGTACTGACATGCAGAATGGTGGTATGGCACATGCAAAATGGTGGTACATATGGTACAGACTTGTCTCATGGTGATACATTGTACCCTATATATCATTTGTATCTAGTACATGAATACTGGTATATGAAACAAACATGATCTTGTAGTATGATGTTGAAAGGTACAGAGGGTTGATATTTGTTGATATGTAATGTCATACATGTATCATTTTGATGTAATGCACTGCGTAACCTTGCCTTTAAGACCACCAAAACGATTGGCTAAAATTGGTCTGATTAGTAAGTTGGTTGTCTATCTGAGGTTGAAATAACATAAAATAATAAACAATATGCAGACTTCATTTTCATGGTCCCTATTGCAAAGTGGTCCCCTAAATGAAGTGTCTTTAGATGAGGTTCCACAGAATGAATACATGTAGGCTAGCGTGACCATATTTCTGGGTACTAAACGTTCCGATGAATGAAATGATGTATTATAGAAGATATATATCTTCAGTAATTACACCTGACTTTACTTCACAAAATGCAGTAATTTCCTCCACATATATTCCATTAAATTTTGATTGAGTTGCACCTAAACTTTGCAAGGCCGTCGCCACTTCCTCGAAGGGGTAACCCAAGTTCGGGGCAATTGAAACAGACTTATTAATATTCATGAGGTACACTTCTACAATGAGGTTTATTGTATCACAATCGCCATGATTGTTTATAGTGAGAACATGCATTCTTCCAGGAATGCTATATTGATAAAATATCAATTTCAGATATATTTTTAAGGGATGGAAAATTTATATGAACAACTGACAATGCCTGTTGCCGCTTTTCATCATCTTTTGGGATATTATGTTACTTGCCACTTATATGATAAAGAAAATTGGGTATTCGCCAGCAATGGACTGTTACGTTATGGGTCAAGAGACACCAGCCATAGGTCAAACGATCAGAGTACAAATGACATACTATAAATTTGTAAACATTTACCCCGAACTTAGGCGTACCTCGAAGTTAGGTGACGTGCCTATACTACAGCTTTAATAAAAGTCATTTCATTTCTGTTTAGGCCAGCTGAACCCAGATTCCCAATACATATAGGAATATCCGGCTATGTGGCCACAACAGGGGAGGTAAGACATCTCATACTCTTGCTGTTCTAGTTTTATGTCTTGTCAATTGTATATACAGTCTAACCTGTCTTAGTGGACCACTGAATTAAGGAATTACCTGTGAAGGAAGGGGCTACTTATAATCTGTAAAATTAAATACCAGTAGAAACAACAGGGATTCAGGTAATCCCATAACTCTGGGTACAGAGAAGAGGGAACACCAACTAGCTGTTTAAATGAAACAAAATCCTATGATTGAAATCACCCATGATGATTGGTAAAATGTGTCATATTTTATTAATTTGTGAAAATTGGAACACAATGAAATGTGACTTTTGTCAAAGATTTTGATTACATTTATGATTGACACAAATTAAAAGCTATACTTATGTGTGAATTTTTTTCTTTAAATGCCTCAGGTATCTGTTGTGTAATTTTCATAACTGATGTAGACGTAACTCTGTTTATATAGGAGATGTTGCTTGTTTAAGCTAATAAATCTTATGATCTCTCTGCAGACACTCAATATACCAGATGCATATGAAGACAATAGATTTGATCCAGCAGTAAGTACAATGATAAGTAACAAATTTGACTGACAAATAATGGAAAATGTTCATTGTCAGCCATGATAGATCCTGTGTATGGATCTAGGATCTAGGGGTCAATATTTTCTTTTTTGGGGAGGGGGGGGGGGGGGGGGTTCCAACTTTTAAAAAGGAAAANNGGGGGGGGGGTGTTCCAACTTTTAAAAAGGAAAAATGTATCTCTGTTTAATTGAAAATCTAAGCATAATTGACCAATATTGGTACAGATATTTTGCAAATTCCAAGGGGGGTCCAGACCCCCCCTCAACACCCCCTCTAGATCCGCACATGCTGTGTGCATTCAATTTGGCCATCCCATCTGTGAGTGTTGTTAGATATAGGATGAAATACTCATAAACGAAATCAGGTGAGCTGAGTAAATGTATTCTTAACCAAATTGCATCTGTTATTTTTATTTGCCTATCCAAAAAATTAGCCCAAACATTGATAGACAAAGGTACCTTATACACAAAGCTTTTTAACACATCAGCTCTTTCCAATGCTTCTAGAGTTATTCCCCTTTTAAATTGTGCCATACATCATCTGTAATGCATTCACTTATAGGTCTCCTATTGATTCCAGATTTCAGTTAAGGAGGAAATAATACCCTGTATTTACATGCCATTTAAATAAGGGTACATGTATTTTATTGTACTTCTCCTAATTGACTTGACAGCTTAAATGATTATCTGAAAATGTTCTTGATTGGGCTCTATATTCTTATTCTTAGTTAATTTTTCATGAGAACATGCATTCTTTAGGGAATCTATATTTCATACCATCCTCCCTTATATCTGCTCATTAATATTATGTAGTAGCTGTTTTTTTACCAGAATTCCCTCTATCACCACATAATTCCCATGGCATTATAGAGTGCAGTCAGTCTTTCTGGTGTTTTTCCCATCACTATAAATATTTCAGTAATGCTAAGTGTTGGTGTTACCTTTTGCACGGCAGGTCTTGTCAGATCTGTTGCTGAGTGATTTATCATTATGACTTTTATATTATTTACAGGTTGACAGAGATACTAACTTCAGAACGAAATCCATCTTGTGTATGTGTATAAAAAATGCAAACGGAAAGGTTGTCGGGGTAACGCAATTAATAAACAAACTGGATGGATCAGCATTCAACAAAAACGATGAACATTTATTTGAGGTATGTACTTCAGCTCTTTTATTCAGTGGATAAACTTACAGCTACTCGCATTTACAAATTATCTTATATCCTCATATGATTAATCACTCATTACATAGCTTTTTTTAATTCATTGAAATCTGCATAATTTAGGTTCATAATCTCTGTGGTTTTACATATACAGTGGGTTCGATTCTCGCAGCGCAACTCCATGGTTGGCGGTCCCTGTCTTTCAGATGAGACAGTAAAAACCGAGGTCCCGTGTCACAGTAGGTGTTGGCACGTTACATTACCCTCCCTGCTCTGCAGCCAGCAGTGCCAAGCATAGACAAAGTTTTATTCTTGAGTGGGACGTTGAACAACAACGCAACAACAACAACATATACAGTAAAATCTATTATGATATACACCTTGATACAGTAGATACCTTCTGAATATGGACAGTTTGTCTTGGTCATGATATACATTTTTGTACTTCATTTTATGATAAATGTACTATAAGTGTCTCTTTGAAATTAAAGTTGATCAATAGGTTGGTCTGTACATCGTTCACTACCTCTGCAACGGGTACACATATTGAAATGAAATTTAGCATTCAGATACATCATGAGAATATGAAGTTTTCATTTGGTTTCTAACAAACTAGTTTTGACAGAGTTAAAACTTCCAAACTTGGAAAATTTTTGAATGGTTCCTAGTTTCAGTTCAATATCTCT
This sequence comes from Pinna nobilis, assembly GCA_016161895.1. Taxonomy (NCBI): domain Eukaryota; kingdom Metazoa; phylum Mollusca; class Bivalvia; order Pterioida; family Pinnidae; genus Pinna; species Pinna nobilis. Next base: position 15,131 of record JACSZP010001863.1, read on the forward strand.
GCAAATGGTACATATCTTTTAAAAAGAAATTTGGAATATTGATGCATCATGGGATATCTAGGTCAAGTCCTCATTTGGTCACCAACAAACAATTTTTTTGAGAGATGCACCCTTTGTTTGGTTGTAAGTTTCATTTGTTAATTTGAGAATATGATTAAAATATCTGACATTTGAGTATAGAATATCAGTGATACACTCAGAATGTACACAATGAATCGCCACTAACAACTCTGGTTTTTTAAAGGCTTTTGCAATATTTTGTGGAATGGGAATTAATAATACTCAGATGTATGAGACGGCAATGAAAGCGATCGCCAAGCAGAGGATCTCACTGGAGTGCCTTTCTTACCATGCATGTGCTCCAGCAGAAGAGGCGCGACGATTAGGTGTAAGTACACAAGATATGTATTACACACATGAATACACACATACATGTACACACATACACACACACACATGCCAAGCAGAGGATCTCAATGGAGTGCCTTTCTTACCATGCATGTACTCCAACAGAAGAGGCGCAAAGATTAGGTGTAAGTATACACAAGAGGACAACCACACACATGAAAATGTACATACATTTAGACACATAAATACGTTGTACACACACACACACATGCTAACTAGAGGATCTCACTGGAGTGCCTTTTATATCACACGTGTGCTCCAGCAGAAGAGGCGTGAACATTAGGTGTAAGTACCTAAGATATGTATTACACACATGAATACACACATACATGTACACACATACACACACACATGCCAAGCAGAGGATCTCACTGGAGTGCCTTTCTTACCATGCAGGTGCTCTAGCAGAAGAGGCGCGAAGATTAGGTGTAAGTACCTAAGATATGTATTACACACATGAATACACACATACATGTACACAC